>DWAV01000275.1:0-22551 GCA_018231305.1 Noctuana lactifera
AACATACTAACAACGCCACAAGGGCTTAATATGAATATAAATAGATTATGGTGTTTTAACTTCGTAGATTTTTATCTTTTTAAAATTATGCTCTACAATCTTATTTGTATACCGACCAGTAGGAGTCTTTAAAAGGATCTATTTTCAAGCTTCGGAGATTTCGTCCAGGGACCGCGCGCTGTATCACATGAGACTGACTTTGATAGCTTGACGTAAATTTCAACGATTATATTTCTGCATTCTAATCTATAGGTCGGCACTTATTAAACTTAAATTAGCTTTGGATTGCTAAACTCTAAAGCCTAGGAGATGCAAGTTAACGTTTTAGGGTTTGTGTCCTAACTAATTGTTTGTATAATTAATAAAAAAATCAACAATAAAATTAATTAATTCAAAGGTTGGAACACCTTCTTCGCTGTCTCAACCAAATAGCGCAAATGAAGGCCTTCAGGCGATGCTGCCCTTTTAAGAACGAAATCAGGTTAGTATCACTTTAAATATCAACCCTTTAAAAGGTTTAATAGAAGGATTACCGGTTATTCAGTGCTTGGGTCTGCATTAACGGATTTATAGTAACAAGTACCTATATTAAATAAAAACATTTTATAAATCAGATGTCCTATATAATTGATGTATATCAAATTCACGATCTCAATGGTTAAGAATTATTCTTATTCAAGAGGACCGTCTTCATATCCCAGCGGATCGCACAAGTTACGTGTGTTTTAAGCAATTAAATGTCATTAGTTGTAATAGCGAAGGAAAACATTGTAGCAAAACTCACAAAACCTGCACACATTTATCTGAGAGTCCTCCATAAAGTTCTCAAAAGGCATATGACTAACCCGAACTTGGCCAGCGTGGCGGACTATGGCCTAAGCCTTTCTCATTTTTGGGAGGACGTCTGTGCCAGTAGGAATGGTTGGTTATAATTTAGACGCAGATTAAAATTTATTGCATAAATTATGACTTTGTGCCACTTACAAATATCGCCCTCTACGAACATTGCTACGAATTGACAACCCTGCGTAGACTTCCGAGCTCGAACCTTAGTTAAATAATAATTTTATTTGAAACATCAAGGATACTCGTAGCGCATTAACGCCCGTATAGGAATTATGACATTTCCGGTTGTATTTTGTCGTGTCGTTCAATGAACAAGCACCCAAAGATGAATGCTGTTATTAAGTAATGTAAGCTAGAGATTGTTTACAGTTTGTTTTATTATATAAATAAAAATTAAATTAAATTACTTAGGGGCGAGATTGTGGTTGCTCTACGAAAAGGCACTGCAGAATGGTACGAGGCACTTTGCGCGCAGGACACTCAATCAGAGCGTGGAGAAGATCTCGTCAACCTCATTACGCTGGTGCAGATTGATCTCCAGCAGGGACGGACATACTACCACCCGATATTCGAAACGTAAGTTTGGCGATTAGGACACAAAACTTTAGTGGTTAAGACTCACGGCAGATCTGTTGGTAAAGACGTCCCGGTACTCATGGGAAGGTCACAGGTTCACACCACACGAACGGCGATATTTTGCAATATAGTATTATAAACAAACCTAGAAATTCACGGTTTATATTCATTTTGTTTCGTTCTGAGTCAATTCATTATATTCTATAAGCAGAAGGCAAACTACGATTACTAAAATAATATTATTATTCAACTTTATTATTAGTAAAATTTAATAAAGAATTCTATTATAAAGGATGGAGATTAGAGAGGTATCAGAAAGATAATTTAAGTATTAAATAATAAACAGGTTTTTAGCATTGTAAGTAAAGATAACTCAAAATTACTGAAGTTAAACATTTTTACACATTTTTACACACACATTTCGTACAATTTACGATTTCATAAGATTGTTGTTACAGGACCAACGCCGTTCCTTACTACAACGTCGTCTTTACGCAAATCGATAAAATGGTAAGTCTGTTTGTTATAAGTACTGTAGTGTGTAGAGACTAAGATCAATAATTTAGATGGATAGATTGATTGTTAAAACTTTCAAAATCTTTGATTTGTTATTTAGGTACTATATTGTAAATTCAAGTGTAAATACTTTTACACGGGTTTATTAAGTAGGTACTTATTTATATTAAAAAAAAATTAAAGTGATTATGAATTTGCAAAAAAAATTAATGCGCATAGAAATACTAAATTAAAATATAAATGTTTTTTAAAGTTAAGTAATTACAGTAACTTCATATCCTTTTTCATGTTTAAATTTTCTCTGTTAGGTTTTTCGCCAATCGGTAACGATAACTGGAACATTGAATTCTCAAGAGGCTTCGATGTTTACGTGTTTTCCGATATTCCACGTCAATTGGAAATTTCCAGTAAATTAAATGTAGCTGTGTCCTGTTTTTCCTTTTGTTGCTTAGTTTTGATTGAAAATATTTTATCTACGAAATTCTATTTGTTAAGCGACATTTTCAGCCATGATCAGATACCATGCCAATTAAAATATAGGGCAATTACAGGAGAAACAACTGTCTTTAGATTTACCTGAAAGAAGTTATTCTGTCGAAATATAATGAGAAAAAGAATCCTTAAATTACACACCGCACAATTATAATAAAATACACAGCACATATAATAGTAAATGTATGATATAAATAGGATTAAAAACGCAACAACAAACAAATTCTTTGCACCCCAGAGCTACGCAAAGCTAATGCTAGTATTATGTAATACTGCCTATAAAATGATGTTATAACTTTATTAATTACTATGCCTAAAGCCCTTGTCGGAAATTCATTTTGTGTGGAAATGTAGTGTTGCTTGAAATAACGTATTGTAACTAAATTTAGGTGTTACTAGTACATACTGTATGTGTAGTTGTGTTTTATGATTTTGTATAGTTATCGGAGGATGTACGTCATTGCGTGGAGCACTGGGTGGCCGCGGGTTGGTGCGGCGTGGCCGAGGAGGAAGCTTGCGATGAACATGGAAATGAAAGTAAGTTTTTATGTTAACAGGCTTTTTTCAGTTGTGAAAATACGAGTATAATATTAATTTATTCGAAATGGTCAATTGGTCTTTTATGTTATTATTTATTATTAAACTATGTCTAGTTTATTTTAGCTAGAATTCTATGTTCAACCGCTGAATAACTTCATGTACTTACCGTATTATTACTACTTTTTTATTTATTCGTTGTCCAGCGTGCATAGTGTCAGCGAAGACCCTGCCTTTCGAGATGCTGTTGGCGGTGCGCGAACTGTGTTCCGGTGCGCCTGCGCATCCTTCGTTTGTTGCGCATGCTCATGCCGCTCACGCAGCGCACGATCCTCCACCACAACTACTGGAGGCTTACTCGTGAGTCCCTCTAAATTATTTATAATCCATGTTGCAAAAAGGAGGTTCGTTTTAAGTTTGATGTGTGTATATCATCATGTACTTTTGAAAATTTTTCGAAGATTTTCTGAAACAGGTTGTTTTTATTAATAGGTTGCTGCATAAGACATGAAAGTAATGAAAACATTGATAATTTCATACATCGTCTAGACAGGTACAAAATACAGGCGAGCGACCATTAGCCGGTAGCCTACGGTAAACATCATTTAGGCATTTGTTACCGGATACGTTTGCTCACTATAAGCAAACTATTTTAAGTAAGCCATTTTTGGTATTCATGGCACTATGTATGTCAGAAATTTACTGACAATGAGGGTAAAGACTTCGATTAAATAAATTTAAAACAAAAAATTTGTATTAGAAAAGCATATATACTAATTCGACCAATTGAGAAACCTCCTCCTTTTTTGAAGTCGGATAAAAACGAATACTGAAGAAACCAAAGCGTTTCATGAGTTTATGCGTTGATTATGAGGCTTATTGGAACTTATCGAAACTACTTTCTTTGTGAAGAATATTGATTGCATTTCTTCGAACATTGCACGAAAAGCAATGAATAAAAAATCGTTCAAAGGCATTTTTTCCACTTAAATGCTTACATAATTTATGAAGTCATGCTCCTATTTCAGATAATAATAAACGTGGCACATAATTCCAAGTTACATTTTTCGTAGCAATCCTAAGAAATGCCGTATGAAGAGGGAAAAAGCAATTTCGTTACTCATATTAGAACTACAAAAAGGATACGAGTATATCATTTACCACAGAATTTCACTATCATCAAGAGTTGGTCTGAAAAATAGCAGGAAATAGGTTAACAAAATCTGTAAATATACATAAATATGTTCCGTATTTCTGTAAACCTAAACCTTGCCTAAGCTTTTCTCTAATCTAAGGAGTTCCGTGCCTAGCACTAAATGGAACAGTAAATTATAGATGATGAATGTAACAAACAATCTAAAACATCATTTTTAATTCTGAAGATCATAATTAAATAAATAAATAAAGGCTTCGCACTCACAGCCCCACACGAGGATTCCCTGTGTCGTGGGTGCCATGGACATACATATACAAAGACAAATACACAAACACCCAGACCGGTAACAGAAATCTAAATTCATCATTTAAATTTTTGCCCCGGAGATCGAACCCGGGACCCCTCGAATGGTGGACTTGCTTGGTAACCACTACACCACACGGGTCGTCTTAATTAAGGTCGTTCTTTAACGTTACGTAAGAGTAGGTACCTATTTGTAAGTATTATTAATTAATGATGGTAGGTGGTTCGAGCCGCTGATCGATCGCTGGCTAGCCGTCACCAAGACCATGGCGTTGCAGCGAGTCCGCGCTGCTGTTGAACGTGGTAAGTGACTGTTGCACACCATTCGCTGATAGATGGTTAACGCTTACCCCGTTTTATTAAAAATAAACACAAAAAAACATTTTTTTATTATCATCATGCGTAATAAATGTTTTCTATCTATTTTCTACAAGCAAGTAAAATTAAAATCAATATTTCCAACTAGCATTGATTACTTAATTACGGTTCAAAAGATTATTGACGACGGAGAAAATTAACTTCTTATATCAGATAATCTGTGTTTTATTAATTGGTGAAATATAGCTTATTAAGTAACTATCGAAATTTGACCTCAATTGAAATTTTAGATAAAAGGAGGACTCGTTGTTTTAAATTTTCCATAAATACCTAATATAGTAGGTATTTATGGAAAATTATAAAAATTAAAAATTAAAATTATTATTTTTATCCTAGTGTCTATAATTATTATATTGTAGCTAATACCTCCCTATTGTTTAGTTGACGTCAAATGTACTTGAATTACGTGCCCCACTCGAGTGCGAGTATTAAACTTACACGAGCACGTGTGAGCCAACTTGTTCAATGTCGCTGGAAATGAAAATGATTTCAAATAATATAGATAGGTACTTGTATTTGTGCATAGTCTAAAGTAGGTACTAAGCTTCGTTTACTTCGGCTTGGCAGTTAGACCTATTAGACCATTCGCCAAAATGATAAAATGTAATTAAATATTTTTGGCCATGGCATGCATCCACATCATAATGTTTAAAAGACGCGAGTTTCAGTCATCTTTATTCCGAAATACCAATACCACATCAGACGAAATAAACTTATACATTATTGGAAATACGCGGTACATTATGACCGTAAATAAATGCGAAAAGGAAGGAAAATTATTTTATATAAGCAGTGAAAATTATAGTGTAACTGGCAGGACAGGACGTAAAACGAATTGTTTACGAAATGAGGAGGCATACCTACTTAATTGGTGCGAGCGAGGGTAACTGGCGAAGGTTCACACCCCGAGTCAGGGCACCCATTTAGATAAGAATCCGAGTCTAAACTGTGGCGCAACACGAAACCTTTTATTGGCCCGCGACAAATAAAACACTGCTGTAAACTCGTGAATAATGTATTGTATCTATTTTTTAAAACAAGTGGCAGATTATAGTGCTCTCTGGAAATAAGACACAGATTGTCTACTCTACACCTATGTATTATTAAGTTTAAAAAACATCATCAATTTTGTTAGAAAGTTAAAAACAGTGATATTAATTTAGGTTACCAATTTACCTATGACTGCATCTTAACTTTGTACTCTTATTTTTCGTACTCCTACCCTTTGCTACAACATCAATCAAAGGAAATATAGAGCTCTTTTGTGTTTTTGTGATGTCTTTTATGTGTGTCCATTCTTTTATAATGTGGCATACAATAGAGTTTAGTAAATTAATTTTAACGTTTTATGATTTATGGTGCTTTAATACATTAACTGCAAAATACCTGTAGTAAATGAAGCTTTCGAATTTATATTTTTAAGATTCAAATAAAAACACTGTGTCATTAAATAATGTTTCTTTTTCTTTGTCTTCTGTGATCGAATGCAAAATTTATTTGCATTCTATTTGGTACGACTATAGACTATAAATGCAGTGAACATGCCCAACAATTCTATAACATAGAAGTTTTCAACTTCACAAAATCCAACTTTTATAACATGGGTTTATAGTAATCTCGCACGTAAGCTATAGTCATTTGCAAATAAACCGGCTTTACAATTTGTTTTACACCATTCTTTAATCAAAGTCACATTTTTACGATAAGCGCTTTAACTGCGTACGTTTTGCTTGTCGTTAATGGGGCGTTAGCAACTGTTTCTAATTGGTTATTTTTAAGTAGGTATTTAATATGAAATGTTACAACCTTGTTTTACATATTATGCAAATAATGTTTGTGTTAACAGACATTAATTGCTAGTATTGCTACATAAAAACTTGAATATAAATCAGACAATAATAAAATCCAATGTTTAAGATGGATTTGTTTAAAAGTAAATTTCTAGTTTTCATACTAATAAAATTACTTCTAGATCGCGCTGTTGAAGGAGAGCTTATAGTGAAACACAGTACTTCGTCAGTGGACACGGCTGCTTGGTAAGCGCTTAAAGCTATGTTCTGCAGATCGACAATACAGTAAAATGTATCCTAGAGTTACATAGAGTCATGATGGAAGGCCATTTGGCTTTAATGTGTTAAGGTTTTATAGCATACCAGCAATAATAAAGCTTTTAACAAATTATGCAGTGACATAATAAATACCTTTATGATGAACGTTTCCGATAAGCTAACTTTGATAATAACCGTGTCACGCTTAAAATTATAAACCGAAACACGCGATTACAGAAAGTGACATTCAATTAAGTTTATTTGTATAGTAAAATTAAAATTTAATTAATACGAAATTATTTTTAATTCTACACCATATTTTATAACCCTTCTGCCAATAATAACTTTAAACACGTTAAGTAAAAAGTTAATTTACCTATTTCAAATTCTGTAGGCACTTTGATAAAAGAGATTAGAGAAAATTTATGGGAATCTACGGACCTTTCCATTCCTTTTCATCTCAGGGATATGAAGTTATGTAATCCTGAGATTCTACATTATATAAGTATCTAGAGTAAGTCTGTAATTGTAAATACCTATAACACTTTTCTATAACACACAATACCACGTACCACATACATATTTTCTAGTCACGTACGAGTATGTGTACGATTGCGGCATTGTTACCGCTTTAACAGGAAACCAACAAGCATATTCTATTAATACAGTGGTTTCTGCAACTAACAGAAACTTGAAGTCAATCTCTAACTGAATAGAACGTCGTTTCAGTTAGTACTAGGTAAACCGCAAGTGCGAGGACTCTCCTGAAAACTTAGTTACAATGTCGACCCAGTATAGTCACGCGACATAGACATAAAGTCCGACTAACTAACCTTAACTTATTTCAAAATTAACCTCTCTGGTATGTTCTGATAAATATATATATGTATGTAGCTAAAGAACCGAGAACTATTCTAGCAGAGTGCTATACGATATATTACATTATGCTTTACTTTTCGGAACTGACCCTTTAACTTTACTCCCAGTGGAAAGTAGTTTTCCTTCTTTTTTATAAGTGACAGCTTTTTCGCGACCCGTCTGTGTCACGTAAAAAATTAAATCCCTCTTATTTCGTAATTTTTAGTTTTATTTACATGCACTAGAATATGTTTTTAACGTATTTCCTTTAACATTACATTTATAGTTCATATAAATGAGTCACGCCGTTATAATTACTCGTTTTAATCCATATTATTATCCTGAAAATTTCTAAAAAGTAAACTTGCTTTAAACTATTGGCGTATAGTCAGTCTAGACTAGAGACTTTTAAGCATATCAATATAGCAGTGTCTTTTCATGTCGTCCATGGTCCAGCCTGTACCACATGCGGGTAGTGTGGCGCAGCATCGGCGGCGCGGAGGAGAGCGCGGGCGGAGGCGCCATGCGGCTGCTAGAGGCGGCGTGCGCCACCGCGCTGCACTACGCTGACCTGGTGCACGGCGCGCTCGCTGACCAGGGCTACTACGAGAGTCATGGTAACCTTTCATTACATGATTATCTAATCAAGAATTATATACATATAATTTATCTCAAATTACCACAAAACAGTAAAATATTTAGTACATTATGTCAGTGCGCAAATTTTCAAATACATATTTAAGTGGACGTGGGTTTTGGATTACATAAATTTATTAGATTGGTGGAGATATTAGGGAGATATGATAGAATATGTACCTATTCTATCATCCCTTGGACCAACCCTTGGCTAACCTTAGTCATATTACTGGACATAGTTTAGTGTCCACTAGTATAGTTTTCGTAAATGGGAGAAGCTAGCCGCACAAAGGCACATGGTTTCGACTACCTCAAGGACCATAGGATTCACAAATATACCTATGTGTCCCATATTACTAAAACTGTAATCGTTTTAATAAAGTGTGTGCATAACATTATTATAGTAACAATTCGTACGCACTACAATCTGATGCTCGTACAAATATAAGCATCGATACGCTATACGTATTTTACGTATGGTATCTGGGAGGAAAACGTCTGACTGTCGACAATAATACTTTGAGCTCAAGTTTCAGATTTACGCTAAGTCTCTTCACAATCACTCTTTGTCCTTAATCGGTCTTCAAAGAGGTATAAATTATTTGGCCAGATTATATTTTTGCGAGATTTGGTGTTCTTCCAGCGTTAAATTTCTGGCTCAGATTACCAATTGCAAACATTCAGAAGACGAATCATTGAACTATGGATTAGGAATGGTTACCTTGTTAGTTACATCGCTAGGATAGGATGTGACAATAATAAAAAGTGCTACATAAGTAGGTAGGTACTTACCAGTTTGGAGAAAATAACCTTGTAGAACCTCAAAATGTTTTAAAGGATGAATACTTATTCTGTGTGGTAGTCATAAATATACGAGTAGTGTCTTGAAGTGAAAACTTATTTGGTCGCGACGGTCATTTTTAGTGCAGAAAGGTTCATTCACCAACATGCTAATGTTTATTTATTATGCACCGACATTCTGTAACATTATATATATAGTTTACATAATTATGTAATAAATACTTGCCTTCATGCCAATTCAAGGCTATTGTTATAATTTTATTCTACATAATATATTATTATTATTATGTATCATCAAAGTCAAAACTTTAAAAAGATACGAACCCTGTTTAAAAATGTAAAACTTTAGTTTAGTCATTATGTATGTCTTATCGTAGTTACGCAATCTATATATGGATATTCATGTACCTAAATATAATATTCAAGAATACTTATAAACTACATTACGAATACCGAAAGCCACAACATTCATAATAACTTCGTGACTGTTTCAATGCAGGGCAGAACAAGACAACGGAGGAGATATGCACTATCGTGAACAACTTGGAATACGTGCGCCGTTCGCTCTCGGAATACGACGACGAACACATGTAAGTGCTGACTGCTAAGCCCTGAAACTTGTTAGGTGTCTGTATAAAGCAGTATATGATTATTCGGCTCCTTGTTCACGTCTCCGGGCAATTAGATAATGTTTTTGTTAGGCTTTTTTACTTATGGACAGTCATGTCGTTCGCGTTTCGCCTATCATACGCCTTGCATACAATCGCTGGCCCGGTTCTACCATTTTTAATCCATTTTTTTTATCTCATTATCCTTAGTATTTAAACCCTTAAATAGTACATTTTTACCTAAATGTCCGACTGCACTAGCTTGTTTGTGCGGCTATTCAGTGTTAAGACTATACGCTTTAACTACAATCGTCAAATCCAGAATACTAAAAGCTGCCATGCTATATTTATTTATTTCCAACATCCAGGTGCTGTTTATTTATCTTTTCACTAGTTTTTATTGTAGCACTTTAAAGTCTTAACGTTTAATTTGCTACACTCACAACTTTAGCTTAACCTAATGCTTATTGTTCGTTCGTAATTTATTGCAAGGTTCTCGCTGCAATAAGTACAAGGTTTCTAGTAGATTTCTTAAGTACGAGTATATACATATACCTACAGTATATCCAGATGTCAAAAATATTGTTAGATAAGTTATTTTTACATAACTACCAAACCTTTTATTTTCTTAGAAGTTCTTGCCACTGTCATTTTATGTAAACCTTTTCCAAGACGTTTGAATTAAATTACCACAAATAGTATAATTCTACTTTTCAATACATACCTACACTTTTTATTTAGTTTTCCTACTTAATCCTTCAGAGACGATGTTTGTTTTATTCGCTGTCTTCACTCAAGCGCGGCGCCTTCGTAATATAATTTGCTTCAGTTGCACTTTGTAAACTTTCAGGTGACTGAAAACAAACTTGAGAATTAATCTTGAACTTTCTAAGATGTCTATTCTAGTATCCAGTCAAATGTTTGACGTCACTTCGTGTAACATTGTTGAAACAACAATAAATAAAAAGAATAGTAATTAAAAAAATGTTGGGCTATGCTTATTGATTCGAATAGTGTGGTGAGATTTGAAAATAAACCCTGTTATGCAAGAACTTCCATTTCCAATTATGTCATCCCAAAATATCGCCTTTCCATTATATTCATTTGTAATTTCAATTGTTTCATTTATAAAAATGCCGTTTCCTCACGTTTAATGTTTCATTCTGATATGTATTAGTGTAAACGACGACAGCGCCCGTCAACTAGTTCGCGGTGCTTTAGGCACGCTCGACGCCCGCGCGACCCGCGCTGCGGCTCCCTTGGCCGCTCGCGCTCGCCTTCCGCTGCGCAAGGCGGTGTTCCACCTTGCCTGGTCTCCAGATACCCTGCCTACTGCACAGGTAAATTATCTTTGACGTATCCGTCAATGGCGAAACTGGCCATATGTTTCAGGTGGTATCGAAGGTGGCATTGGTAAAAACTACTGACGACATTTATCTAACCGTCAAAGATTGAATACTAACTACACTGAGAAAATGGTCACCTCTTGTAGGTTGATTATTCTTAAGCCAGCAACCAGACTTTTCTATCTCTAATATATTATGATAATTTCTTCACAGTCGTGACGAAGGTAAAGGTACTTAACTTCGTACCTATATTTATTTGACTAAAAAAGTTTAACACCAAATTGCAATAAAGAAGTACTGAAAAAGTTCACTTTTAACGCTACATTTAGTTTATCGTCAATATTCTATTCCATCGTGTTTTATCTGAGGCCATTTGCTACATAGGAACTTATTGCTAACCGTTAGATACCCATAACAATCAGACCATGAACTTTATGCATACCATAAAGTTAGCCAATCTACCTAACTGACCATTTATCGTATACGAGTACATAAGCATAATATTTATGTTCGTTGTTGTTTTATATTTTACTATTAACTGGCATAAAAACAAAAAGTAATATTAAAGGAGTAACAAAAAATAATAAAAAACACTACCTTATACCATGCAAAGCCAATCTCTTTTCTTAAGTATTCCGCTTCCAGAACGGTTAAAGTTCTTTCATAAATGTTTTCTTCAAGCGGGTTCAATCGTTTCTGCTTACTCATCTAAAAGCTCACGTCAAAGCGTAGCAATTTCTGAATATAATACCATTAAATGAGCGACTACCCTTTAGTCCGGTAGGCTTTTTCCATATCAAATTGAATCTGCTGAGTCACGGTGGATTTGTGGACAGACATACTTATTATCTCATACAATTATTATAAGATAAGATATAATAATAATTATAATATTATAAGAAATTCGGACTGTCGAGTCCTAACGCGTCGCAAATCTATAAAAAGTTGTCCTCGCGTCTGGTTAGATTATTATTTATGTATTTTAAAATAGTTAACGATTTAATCAAATAAGGATAAACATCTTTGATTCTACTAGTATGTCTTAACATAATAATATAATAATGGCATCAACAACAGGCTATAACTCCACTACTGGAGTTTTTGGACCAGCACCTTTCTTTACTGAATACGTGGCTCCTGCCTCGAGCCTTCACCCGGGCTTTAGCGGGGTGCTGGAGCGCTGTGCTGAAGGAGATGGCAACTCAAGCTGATCCCGGAGGTCCAGAGAAGCCAAGAGTGTATCATGACCGTCTGAGAGAAGCACTTGATCTACTCGCTGAATTCATTCACGCTGAAGGAAAAGGTATGTGTGGTTTATAAAGCGGAAAACCCTCAGAATCATCATGAATTTATTGCGCTACTATTTCCATAAAACTGCCATTTACGTAATGTTTATTCCATGCAAAAATCTAACTTTTAAGTCTCACAACTCTCTAAGTTTCACAATAGCTATAAAGAAAAGTACTCGTAAATCTTTGCAAACTATTATTACCATATTATTATGATATCACTCCAAAAATATTTTTATTGAGATAGAAATTTCTTCACTAATTCTATTCTAAGTCATGTTTTAGTAAAAAAGTTTTCTACCTGTAAAGTTGAAAATAAAAATAGGCACATACGATTCATTAATCTCCAACTCTATTACGAAATGTTTGCAATTTTGCAGATTTGGAACCCTAATATCCGGGTAAAACACCGAATTTATAAATAACGGTCTAATATCGACTTACATAATAAATCACTGTACCAAATTTACTCTTTCTCTTTTTTCTTTTTAACATAAATAGCTTTATGTTGCTTACTATTTCCTTGAACTGTTTTTTTAAATTTAATTTGAATTAAGCAACCACTATAATGTTTGTACTGCGCTACCATTTGTTTTTTAATCTTTTGTTTACGTCCGGCGTATATTTGTTCGTTTGTTAGGTCTACCGATGAATGAGGTGCACGGTGTAGAGTGGTCGCGTGTGGAACAGACGCTGCAGTACCACCAGGCGAGCACGGAGCAGCTGCTAGAGCTGTGGCTGGCGGACCGCGTTGAAGAGCAGGCGCGCACACCCCTCCCCTCGCCCTACGGATCTATACTCGTTAGGCGAGTGCTTGTTATTACTGACTTAGCAGTTATTTTTAATCATTTACACTGAAAACCTTAATAACTAACATAAAATACTTTTTTATAGGCTTTTACCACCTACGTACGTTTCGTAATCTGTAATTGTATTGAAAAAATGGTAACGGATTACGCTACCTTTTTCCTTACATAGCGATAATATTATACAAAAATATAAACAATATCGTACCTGTGATTGTAAATTCTTTTTTATTAGTTTTATCTTCTAAATACTGATCTGGATGTCCCTTAATTTAAAAAAAATATGTAATGTATCAGTTGGTCTGAATCAAAAGAACTATTCATGACTGTTATTTCTCAGAGTGTACTTCAACCACGATTCGCTATGTGTGGAAGTGTTGTCTGCCCGTGACGTCATCCCACTAGACCCTAATGGATTGAGCGACCCGTTCGTGGTTCTTGAGCTCCTTCCTAAACGCCTTTTTCCTAAGGCCCATGAACAAGTCACTAATGTTCAAAAGGTAATGTTATACATTTTGAACATTTTCATTTTCCGTACATTTTGATTGTATATTACAGTCCTTATAAAAAGATTTTCAAGTAGCTAAGCAACTTTTTGTGCTATTACTAATCGAAATACTTTTCACCCATCTAACATACATTTTACGGTAATCCGACCTGGAACAGAAAACCTTGCACCCAGTGTGGGACGAGTGCTTCGAGTTTGCGGTGTCGCTGGAGGCATGCCGGTCGGCGCAGGCGGCGCTGGCGCTGTCGGTGTGGGACCGCGACGTGTTGACGGCGGACGACTTCGCGGGCGAGGCGTTCGTGCCGCTCGCGCGCGTACCCGGCGTCAACAGCCACTCGCCGCCCGACCCGCTCCGACCGGTCGAATTGCCGCTAATGCAACTTCATGATCGCAGTGAGTTTTTTTTAAAGGCCCGTTTACAAAGCTTAGATATTACATACATTTTTTTATCGATTTTCAGTCGCTTATATTTTTCAGCTGTAAAATTTAGAAATTAAAGCCTATTGATAATTGAATCTGATTACACTATATCGGTATAAAGATTAATATGCAAAGACAAACTGAAGCCCTTAGACGATAATGAATTAATGAAAATCTAACACTTAAGGAAAAAGAAAGAAACTTTCTTCTGCCGTTACTGTTACTAACTAACTCGTTAGATGTTCTTTCAGATCACCCCATACTTCAAATATTGGAGTCTCGTACGACCGACAAAGTGGCAATAGAGTTTGTGAAGAAACAAAAATTGCGTTTCGCGGATCAGTAAATGTATAATTTTCATAAATTCTATTTCCTATATTATATTTTCTTTCTGTGGCTTTTATTATATTTACGCACAACGTCCATAAAAATGTTGACAATATTTAATGAAATATATTTTGAAAAGATTATTATATTTTTAAAGTCAATATTTAATTTTTGAAAGTGTTGAAATTTTTAAGGTCTCGTACGTTATTAAGATGTAAAAAAGCATCAGTATTATGTAATGTATATTATATTATAAAGACTGTAATTCTTCTACTCATGAGAGAATATTGTGTAAACTTTCTGACAATTATAATAATTTATTTACGTGTATAGTGCGCACTATCTGAGCTTATGTGTGTAGTTGTAGATTCTAGTAGAAACTCCCGACCAAGTACTTTAAGACTTGTTGTTATAATTTTATATGTATTGTGTATGTACTTTCTATTATATATATCTTTTTCGCTAGATGTCACGCTACATACACTTTTCGATGTCCCTATAATACCTAGTTGTAACACACGTTAAAATTTGCTCACCCTTTACAATTAACCTTAAGTATAATCATAATGTGTACCTACTCGTATCTATGATCAAAAATTTACCATAATTTACTAAGATTAATTTTTATTCTAATAATTTGTTTTGTTGGTAACGAAATTTCAATTTTTCTATCATATCAGCGTGGTGCATTCGAACTTACGTACAGATAAAAACGCATATCTTTTTATACAAATTATACCCTTAATAATACCCTTTTACACAAACAAATATTTTGTTATTGTAAGACTGGCTTGGACCCTCCATACTGATTTCTGTCAAAATTAATAAATGAATTAAGTATTAGTATTATGCTTGACGTTCTATATTTTTGTACCTAATGCACTATCCACCGCAGAACCTTTCAGCTTATCCTATTTCTTATTAAAATGAGCTTCGTATTCTCCGATTTACCTATAATATATCATAGATGTGTAACCTTTCTATGTCTAGTCTTTAACGACTGATTTTATTGTTAGCTGAATTATTATAATGAGTATTAAAATGTATGTGAACATTTTTACTGTGTATATTAATGTATTATTATGACTATTGTGTAGTAGTAATGGTGTATTGAATATTGATGTTTTATAATATTAACTACATTTAGTAAATAATTAAATATCTCATACCATTTTAAATAAGTATATTGTCCGCTAACATACAGTAGGTATATTATAAATCGAATGCTTTTCATAATACTGAAAATATATTTTACATAACGTTTTAAAAGCTTAATAAAAAACTAATACATAGCTAACCTAGAATATTTTTTCCCAATTCCTCTCTATAATTTATCACTTTATTTCTAATTTTTTTTTGTTTAAGTAAATAATACTGAAGCGGAATGCTTATAATGTAACAATTTTTAATATAGCTTTAATATTCGTATTATCAATAAACGTAGTTTTAAACTTTGGATCTTTTTAAAAATACCGACCATAATTTAATCCGAATATGGATATTTCAGTTATTAGTAAAATAAAATAATATAAGTTTATACTTATATTATAACGACTGACAAAAGCAGGGGAGATTGGGGATATCGAAGCCGTCAGAAAAGCTCATAAACCTTTGATAGGTTAACTTTTGGTAATGAAAATCCATTTTTTTAGATTATGTTATTACTAAATACCTATACCGAATTTGAATATGATAATACACAATAGTAGGTACTTCAGTATTGAGATCTTATTTAAAGACTCACAAAGCTACTTTTTTGTTACCATCATACGCATCTCATTGAACTGACCAGCGACGAGGGCGTGACATAAATTAAGGTTCCCGGAGCTGTAAGGCGGGGAAGTTTATTTTACCCGTAAGCTCTCCTGTGTACTGTTATTTGGTCAACTTCGGTTTATTTCTCATCTTCTTTTCCCTCAACTGTAACTGTAATTCATCATTATTTATACATAATAATTACGAGAAGTAGACATTTCAAAATATTATAGACATTTATAAGTGATGATGGCAAATATATTGTCTTGTGTTTGTGAACTTATAATAAGTGGATATCATCATATTTTGATAAGTTGAATTTCGATTTGATAGTGCGATACTAACAAGGTATTGATAGTCGAATATAGGTACATATTTATGTAAATCGTTGTTAAATTTTATTTCAATTAAGTATATTGATGTTTTTAAACTTATAATTAAGTACAACTGTAGTATAAAAATATTATAATATGACGAGATTCACAGATATAAGAATCACTGAGAATTTTCCGTGAAAATGGTAGATACCTATCCTATGTATATGTATAAAATATCTATATACATAATATTATTATATCTAAGCAACATCAAATATTTTACAAAGTTATTATGCATTGTAAAAGCACAATACATTTGGCCAGTTATCAAAATGTATAAATAGTGTTTTATCTATCCCTCTATTTTTGACCGTAGTGCTATGAGCATGATTGTGTTATTTTGTTATGAACTTATTGTCATGGATATGGTAAATGAATTATGTAAATGTCACTGTATGGTAAAAAGGGAAATAAAGGGTAGTTTATGTATATATTAATTTGTATACTCGTAAGCCAAAAAAAAATAAGCCAAGGGAGCGTTATGTCATGTCATCATATAAAAAATGTAATTATAATCATAATACACGTTTATTGCTTTAGATAATGTTTATATTTATATGAATGTTTAGCCACCAAGCTTTTTGATACTTGTAAACTATACTTGCTATACTTACTCTTAGTTTATTTTCATCACACTTAGTATAGTCCCACGAAAGTTATATAATAAACACGTACATTTCAAATTGTAATCACCAATTTTATCAAATTTTAAACCATATCATTGATAAGTTTTTAAGAAAATATAAAGAGAATCAAGATTGGTTTTACCAATATTTGTATCCCATCAAAATATTTTTTAAGACCATTCTAAAAGTCAATTATATACTTACTTGAATAAAATAGGTTTTACAATACAATCCTAATTTTAAAAATTTGCGGAAATATATTTTGGATTATATTATTGCTGCTGCATATTGACAAATTATTATCTATCTACAACTTTTAAAGTACATTATATTACCTATATATTATATGCAATTCAGAAACATACAAATCTTTTATACTTATCTAGAGTATTTTGAGAAACTATTACAAAATCTTACGTAAAATATATTAGCGTGACAGGATCGTTTAACCAATCACTTAATATTTAACCTTTAACAATTAAAATATGTTAAATAGTAATAATAGTAGAAATTTTTTTAATATCTGTAACTGTTGTCGGTGTAATCAAGAAAAGTATTTTGATCAAATAAATGTCCCCTTAGATACAATGTAGTAGCATGTCTTAACGCGATGGTTATGGTAGGTTACGATGATTATGTTACTAGCTTTGAAAACTATAGAATAATAATTTATGTCTTGTTTGCTGTGACCAAGGAATAAAGAATAATGAAATATATTACATGTGAAATAACTGTAGCAAGGATTTTATTACTACTTTACATCCTAACTTGCGGCCCACGGATCACGTCATGTAAAATAATACGCCCAGTTAAAATAACAAAATTGATGAAAGAGTCATGTTTTTAAATATTCTCGTGAATTAATGTAGGTAGTTACTCATAAGCTACTGGTAAAAACAAGTTCAGAAACTAAAACCCGACTACTGCAACTCCACGTTCTAAAAACTATGAATCAAAAAAATATTTTCATTTACAGTTGTTAAAACAACGACAATATTATACCACAAACTTAGTTTCGAAACTTGGTTCACGAGATTTCTGATAATGAAATAAGGATGTTATGGCACAACAATAGTCGAGTTTCCCAACACTCAATCATTGAGCCGAACAAAATAGTGGCGGCTAGGAACATAGTTTGCTCGTTAGAAAACTTTAGAAGTTATTGGTGGATCATTTAGTAAAATGGATTAGGAACAAAGACGTATTGTTAAAAACAACAACTCTGTGGATATTTTTCTAATCAATTTAAAACCAAAAAAGAGTAATTTTTCTAGAACATGATTAATGGACCTATAAACTCTTCGCCATGATGGTATTAGCATGATAAACTGATCTGCATCTAAACGCCTTTCTGAACAGCTAGTGAAGTAAATTAAGCAAGAACTAAAGTTAGCTACGAAATTCATGAAAGCGCTTTGTTACATAAAAGTTTTGTCTTCTCATTAGGTTCTTGTAAATAAGAAGTGAGAAAACTAGGTATCGTATTGGTTAAGTATTAATCACACTTTATAAGATACTATTTTTATAAGGTAGTCATGTACCTAAACTACATGACTCTTTTGTTTCTCAGTAGCGATTTATCCTGATAAAATATAACACTTTCTCAGTTATCAAAGAGCAATTGATGGTGACCAACCTTTTAATTAGTAACTTAGTGTAGTGTGATCAGTTTATAGGTATTACCTAATGTAGCATTAGGTACAGACACATTGATTAACAAACATACAAGAACACGAAAAACTTCATATCCTATAATCTCGTTTCTCTTTTGTGCCTAAACTATATTGCGCACTATTTTTTTTTAATAAAAAAGGAACCAACAGATCGGTAGCAATGATAACATTTATTATATCGGCTTAAGTAGCTTTATCTTGTAAGTACATGTTTCCTTTTAATGTTAATCTTTTTACAAATAATTTAAGATATTATATAAACATGCTTAAATATCAACTAATTAACTAAAAGTCGTAATTATTGTATTAGATTACGTGTTAAGTATATCTTATTTTATCCTTGATACGTATCGTCGTACGTAATTAAATGATAATTATAAATATTCCAATGTACAAAACATATTTAACGATACTCAAATACATGACAAGTAGATAATTACTATTTAATATGCACCTATTCGAAAACCGTCTTGTGGTTATTTAGACATCCAATTTGATTTTTTTTTAGATTGAACAGCCGATCTAACCGATTGAACATTAATATCTGTTTCACAGCACTAACATTACAAAACAATTACGAGTATACATAGAAACAGACAAATCTAACCAATAATGGACGATTCATAGTTATGGTTCACAGTGGACCCCGACAATCAATCAAATCTTTCGTCGAATTAATTCCATTAACGACGAATTCGCGTGTGACAGGGCCAGGCCTAAAACTACCTAGATATGTAGGTACGTGTTCATGTTTAGCTATAAAACTAGTAAAACCGTCTCTGTATTAGGTGTAAGTATATTTTTTAATCAAATTATCTGATTCATTATTTTCGTTTTCGTTATAATTCTATTCATATTTAGGATTTTTCAAAGTTAACTAGCAAATATGACGCAGCTGAAACAACGAATTTTACACTGTTTTTTAAAGTTTTTGTTTCATACTTAATTTTTAATGTGAAATATCTAATGCGGCGGGTCTGACCGTCAGTTGGGGTGGCGAGTGGCGACGTACCTACCTATCAAACTATGTCTCACCAATCGCTAGTTAATCTGTGCTGCTCGCTTCCCACTCGGCATTAGGATTCAAGTTGAGGTCGAGCATTCTCGTATGTAACAAGCTTTGCCTCTGTTAATTAAAACAGTAGAGAAATTATGGCGTTCTATGTTCCAAGAAATATCATTTTGTATTAGATACTTTAAGATGAAATAGAATAAGGCGAAACAATGATTCAAAGTAAGTAGTTCTGTCAGTTTATAAATTTCATATATTTTAAGAATGCAAGTTTTCAAGGTTTAAATACAGCCATTCAACCATTAATATGCATCGCTCGGATAAGGTTAATAATTCTATTGTACAACAGCCTCTTCGCATCAATACCCCAAATGAAATCCATGTGAGTGAACCTCGCATCTGTAACCCTGAACTTTCCTACAGGTGCTCCTAGTTCTCTGAATAACCTAGTGACATCTCTTACATCTGCCAATGGATCATTGTCGGAGTAATGCAGAAACACTGGTGCCGTAACTTTGGACAAATCATAAGCGGGTGGATTAATCCTGCCGTAAACTCTAAGATTAGTAATGGTGCCGTGATCGAAGCGACGAAATCCGTTGCCATCTATGCCTTGACCGTAGTGGGCGAATTGCCTAACGGATGCCCCGGCCGGTGTGTGACCCAGTTTTACAGGAAACATCGTCTGTAAATATTATTATCTCTTGTAGTCGTTATATGCCTAATTGTAAATTACAATCTTAATATCGACAGGTTTTTTTTTTGAGAAGCGGTTGTTATTTAAAAAGATGTATATTTAATTCATATAGGAACTTACCGCGTTGTGTTGTTCCACGTTCCATCCTCCTATTAAAAACATTATGCTACTGCAAACAGCCTGGAAAACCACTTCGTCTCTGCATAAGACCTGGCCAGCCCATGTTCTAAGTGCAGTATTTGGCAAGAATTCTCCTACTCCAATTAGACCAGCTATTAGCTGAAACATAAATAATACTTTCTCACTGATTTACAGTTTTTATCAATATTATTACATCTAAAACACTTTCTAATTACCGTTATATCTCTTGAGTAAGGTGCTAATGCATTAAACAATATATGTCTATTATGAACCATGTAGGCTACTGGAGCCATTGCATGCATTGAAATAATTTTTCTATTGTAATCTGGTCGAAGCGATCCCATAACGAAGAATGATGTTGTGCCCTGAGAGTGTCCAATATAATGTAACCTTTCTTGTCCAGTATATTCAAGAACATAATCGATCATTGTTGGCAAATCAATATTTCCGATTTCATCCCAAGAGAATTGCCAAAAGGTAGTTCTAAGTAATGCATCGGGATTAAGTCTCGTATGATTCCGAGAATAATAATTTCCACGAGCGTTGCCCATCCAGACATCAAATCCTTGTTCAGCCAGAATATAACCTACAAATTAATAGTTTAAGTTTCAAGTATTCGCACACAACTTCTATCTGAGGCTGGAGACCAACATTATAGCATGCCCCAAACGCCACTTGTATGTTAAAAAAATAATTCCTTAAATAAAATAAATATATTTAAGTAATCTTTTTTTTCTTTAAATTGAGCGACCACCTAACTTGGCTGCCGATGCAGTAATTCAATGGTGATTCACAACAGAACATGACCGACGCCATGACGTAGTAATTCTAACCATATAGTGGTTTCACAATCCTATCGTAAATTGTGCTTAGTCTATATTGAACATTTTCCAACGTACAAGTGATTTGAATTCATTGAAGAAATAAAGCAAAGTCAAATTACCCAGACCAGATCCGGGGCCCATTAGCACGAAATCAGCTGACGAAGACAACAAGCCGTGCATGACGAAAACTATTGGCTTATTGGGATCTCGCACATTGTGAGCATCACGGCCGTATGGGATGCGGTGCATCCCCAAAATGTATCCATCGTCCGTAGTCACGAAGTGCTCTTCAATTGGATAGTTATACTTGCGGATGAGATCCGGCTGTAAGTGAATTGTAAAGTTAATGTTATTCTTAGTCCTATTCAAATATCATAAGAATCGGTATTACTGGCGGTTTATTTCAAATCAGTGCCCACATAGGTACCAAATTACTAATGAATATGTAAAATATATTAGAAGGACTCTGCAGTCCCAGTCGAGAAAGAAGTCAAGCATGCCGTATAAAAAAACTGAAAAAATTAATACGTACAACGTCGAGGCGCGCATCTTCATAAATATCGTTTGAGTATCTGCTCCCAAAGTCTGACGATCCCATCAACTGCTGTATGTAATCGGCGTGAGGCGAAGCCGTCGCTAGCGCTAAGCACACGCCTATCACTAGGCCCACAGGTAACATGTTTATTGGCAAATGGAGACCAACAGTTTGCAAATATGAATTACATCGTTTATTTATAATATTACCTACGTATGCGGATGATAACACTTCTTAATACCTGATAGGTACAGATTTTTATCACTTTTGCAAAAATATCGATATAATAATAATAATGTCTTTTTGTGTCGCATAGTTTAGTTAGTAATAAAGAAAGTAAGCAAGTTTTGAAAGTACGTATGGCTTAAAAAAATGAGCCGTCTTGGGACGCCAGGCAGATGTGAAACATCGTGTTCGTACAAGTAATATGCATAAAAGATAATATTATTACAGGAACAAA
>DWAV01000276.1:0-22547 GCA_018231305.1 Noctuana lactifera
TGTAACCAGTAGGCGTATTATGAACTTTTAAAACTAGACAGTTATCGGGCAACCAAACCCATTCAGAGAACTCGTGTTCTCATTCGTGTTCATTGATCAATGTACTCGTATGCGTAACGAGTCTTTCTCATTGGTCAATTTAGGTGCCACGTGACCGCTGATTGACGTAAACAGAATGACATTAAGAATTCATAATAAGCCACCGGGCGGTAACTAAGTTAGATTCCTATTTTCCTAATCCACTTTACGCTGATGCCGAAGCCCTAGACCTCGCTCGATCTCGACAGGGATTGTATTTAATAAAATCAACTCACTCTTCGAATTTTAAACATCATTTACCACCTCAGTTCATTCATTCAATGCCAACACACAGTTTAATAATGTCAACATAGAGTATTTGGTTTGCCAGGCATCTCTGTTATCATCCGAATATGCTCATAAAGTTAACAAAATCGCACTTACGTGACATTCACATTACTTGTATTACAAATATAAGTCGTAATTTGTTTTTTTTTAAATAAACCAAGGTAAGTATTTGATACTGTAACTTTTATCGACATAATATACCACAGACTTCCTACAATGCAGTGGGACTCGACCACTGTTGGTCCGTAGAAGATTCAGGAGTGGTCCGCAAGCAAGTGTATTTAAAAATAAAAAATGCGGGTATATTATTATGTGTATATGGTATATACATGAGTTTTTTTTTAACAATCCATAAACTAATTAAGGTGTTTACAAACGTACTAAAAGCTATAGGTATAAAAGAATTTGGAATTTTGGAATCATAGATATAAAATAAACGAACACCTAAATTATAGGGGTATTTATGAGCTTTATTTAATATGTAAATAAAGAATAAAGAGTTGTATACAATTTTCCTATTAAATAACTATGCGGAATGATGAGATCTAGTGCGATGGCCAAGCGCTCAGTCAGCTAGAAGCGCCCGCTGCCTATGGACTGAAATATTATATAGATGCTCAACAGAACGGCTGGTTTATTTTTGCCGGTCTACGTTGGCGGTTTGCGTCTACGAATGCCGGAGGCTCGCGATACACACAATTTTCATTCGAAAATTTATTTTATTTATTTATTACACAAAAGTTTAGAACCGTATTTTAACCTATCCCAAATGATTTATTTTATTCACTACTTCTAAGTAATTAACTACTTGTAAAAAGTGCATTATGATATGAAATTTAAAAGTATATTTACAATGTAAAAATTTTAAGTTTTCATTGATATAATTAGGTATAAATAAACTCAACTAAAAATAATTCATATCAAATTTAGTATCATTGAATATGATTCTTAAGAAATGTTACTTGATAACTGTCCAAAATATTATTATTACGTATTTTCAACAGAACCGTATCCCACACCTCAAAATATGTTTCAGCTACATACGATAGAGAATCATAAAAAAATTAAATCGTTGCGGAATTACTGCCACTTCTCTTAGGATGTCACCGTTTTACTTTCTGTCGCGTTCTTCGGTTTTTTGGATCCAGCCCAAAAATCTATTCTAAATTAATTGAAAAATCCATTACAGAGTTTAAATTTTATCAGTCACACTGGAAATTCAATATCTGTTATAAAATCGCTTGTTAGGACCAAACCTAAAGCCACAATTGGAGCCAAGGTTTTCTACTGCCACCTGTTTAGTGCATTATAAAGTGGATCGATGCATTCCGTCTTTCCGATAATTTACAAAGATTTTCGATTATCCCTAGACTGGTCAATATAACTGGATACCTTTTAATTGGTTTTAATTTATTTATTTGAATGCACCTGACAGATGCTGACAATGTATAATTGACACGTTAAACGCGTTGACTAATTGCTTACATTCGTTTTAGCTACGCTGGCAAGCGCTCTATGTACGCAAATAGTCGTTACAACGCAACGTTTGATTACAATCCGCTAAAACTGAAACTGAGATAGCAGTGTCGAGCTTTGCTACATGTGTTTAAAACAACAATCCTTAAAATATGATCGAGAAACGTTGTTAAGAAACTATGACTTCTATCACTTTACGTTTTTAGAAATTACACGATTTCCATACGGAACCATTGACGTATTTTATGATTATGTCAGATAAGATGCTGCTTTTAAAACCGGCGTGGAGTGCTAAAACTATTCGCGGTGTCTAAAATAGATCTTTGTATTACGATAACCGATATTAACCTATTTGTTTAACTTTGTGAGTCACTAGAAATGCTTCTCTCTGCTCATCTTCAGGTGGGTGTACTTACGTTCTACATCCTAAACGTCGTAATTACGTCAAAAGCGCGTACGTAGCGAGGTCAGTGAACAGGTCACACACGTCACGGCCGAGACGTGGCCCAATGTGACCGCCACACGACTAATCATTAACACGCAACTAGATTACACCACACATCATCATGTCTACGGTGTACTCGTGTCTCCGTCACGACTATGGTTTATTGTACTGAATGTCTATAACTATGTCAACACAATTCACATTTGCCTTTAGCCAATCAGCCTACGACTCACAAATCACAGAAATCCATAAAAAAAAGTTATTGTTTACTGTACAAATTTCACCACTTACCTGATATAATAATTTAGTTTTAAAAACATGATAAATAAGTGAGACATGTTAATGGTATTTTTCCCGTGAGCCATTTATTACTTGTCCATAGCAACATACCTGTACAAAAATTACAAGACTTTATCTTTGTTATCTTTTGGCGAATACCCTTAATTTTTTGTGTCAATGACAACGACAAATAAACACATAAACCTGCACATTCTAAATGCATTCGGAATAAATTTAATCATCATTTGACACAGCCGATATGATTTTAAATCAGTGCGCTACAATATAATACGGTTAGGCATTTTTAATTGGAATTTTCAAGCAACTTAGAAGGATTGATAAAGCGTAGCAAGTATAAAGATGTCCTTGTCGCTATTGGTAATGGAAGTTATTATACCACAGTGTAATAACATTTTCAGATAACTCAATATTGTTACGTCATTACTATTTGTAATGGCTGTATCGAAAACTGGCATAGCACGCTCGCGACCTAACGCATATTCAGTTAAACTATAATATGTATTTATACACATACGATCGTAACTACTGAGATAGATCGCATGCCTGCTCTGACTGGTTTATCATCTGGTAAATTTACCCCTTTGATGTTTTATTCAAAACTCTAATTATGGTTTTTTTCTGTTTTCAGAACTGCCAACAGAAGAAGGTAAGCATAATTCAACATACTGTTCTTGAAACCTATAAAGAGTAAAAGAGACATATCAATTTATGGTTAAAGTTATTATCTTACCGTCTTTAAAACATATTATCGATACAAGAACTTTAGTTAGTGTATGATATAATTTGAAGTACAAGTTGTATTGCAATCTCCTTATAAATTCTTCAGAATTGGTCGATAATATCAAATATTACAAAAGTAGCATCCTTGCAACTTTTTGCAAAACGTATCCTTGACCATTTTTGTGTAGGTATTCTCTAAAATAATTATTTTGTAATAATATATTATAACATATAATTTTTTTTTAGGAAAAAGTATATGGCAGTTAGTCCTGGAACAGTTCGATGACCTTTTAGTAAAGATTTTGCTGTTAGCCGCTATTATATCATTCGTAAGTTTTTCATATTGTAACCACGTAGTTTTCTGAACAAAAATATGTATGCTTGTAACTAATTAACTTTTTTTTTCTTTCAGGTTTTAGCTTTATTTGAGGAACACGAAGATGCATTCTCCGCCTTCGTAGAACCTTTTGTTATTTTACTAATTCTTATTGCTAACGCAGTTGTAGGAGTATGGCAGGTAATTTTCACCTGAGATTATAGTAAATGTAGACAATTACAATTGAAAAAATTTGATATAACTCATTATTTTATGCAATAATTAAATTATCAACTTATTTACAGGAACGAAATGCAGAATCCGCCATCGAAGCTTTAAAAGAATACGAACCCGAAATGGGTAAGGTTGTAAGAGGAGACAAATCCGGCGTACAAAAAATCCGAGCAAAAGAGATTGTACCCGGTGACATCGTTGAGGTGTCTGTTGGTGACAAAATTCCCGCTGATATCCGCCTGATTAAGATTTTCTCTACGACTATTCGTATTGACCAGTCTATTCTGACTGGTGAATCTGTATCTGTCATCAAACACACAGACGCCATTCCAGACCCTCGCGCTGTCAATCAAGACAAGAAAAACATTCTATTCTCTGGTACCAATGTCGCAGCTGGTAAAGCCCGCGGTATTGTCATTGGGACAGGTCTTAACACTGCCATCGGTAAAATTCGTACTGAAATGTCTGAGACTGAGGAAATTAAAACTCCCCTGCAGCAGAAACTCGATGAGTTCGGCGAACAACTCTCAAAGGTTATCTCTGTTATTTGCGTTGCTGTATGGGCTATCAACATCGGTCACTTCAATGACCCCGCCCACGGTGGAAGCTGGATCAAAGGTGCCGTCTACTACTTTAAAATTGCTGTCGCTTTAGCCGTCGCTGCCATTCCTGAAGGTTTACCCGCTGTAATCACCACTTGTCTCGCTCTCGGAACCAGGAGAATGGCCAAGAAGAACGCTATTGTTAGGTCTTTGCCCTCCGTAGAAACCCTGGGTTGTACATCTGTCATCTGCTCCGACAAGACTGGCACACTGACCACCAACCAAATGTCCGTATCTCGCATGTTCATTTTTGAGAAAATTGAAGGCGGCGACAGCAGCTTCTTGGAATTCGAAATTACTGGCTCCACCTACGAACCTATTGGTGACGTGTACCTCAAGGGACAAAAGATTAAGGCTGCCGAGTTCGATGCTCTCCACGAATTGGGAACTATTTGCGTGATGTGCAATGATTCCGCGATCGACTTCAACGAATTCAAACAGGCTTTCGAAAAAGTAGGTGAAGCTACTGAAACTGCTCTTATTGTTCTCGCCGAGAAGATGAATCCCTTCAATGTTCCCAAGGCTGGTCTCGACCGCCGTTCCACTGCTATTGTTGTACGCCAAGAAATTGAGACCAAATGGAAGAAAGAATTCACCCTGGAGTTCTCTCGTGACAGGAAATCAATGTCGACCTACTGCACACCTCTTAAGCCTTCCCGCCTCGGTAATGGACCTAAGCTCTTCGTCAAGGGTGCCCCAGAAGGCGTCTTGGAACGTTGCAGTCATGCTCGTGTTGGAACCAGCAAAGTACCTCTTAACTCTACCCTGAAGAACCGCATCTTAGAATTGACCAGGCAATACGGTACCGGCCGCGACACTCTTCGTTGCTTGGCTCTCGCGACTGCTGACAACCCAATGAAGCCTGAAGAAATGGACCTCGGTGACTCATCCAAATTCTACACTTATGAAGTCAACCTTACATTCGTTGGTGTAGTCGGTATGTTGGACCCCCCGAGGAAGGAAGTTTTCGACTCCATCGTCCGTTGCCGCGCTGCTGGTATCCGTGTAATCGTGATCACTGGTGACAACAAGGCTACCGCTGAGGCTATTTGCAGGTAAATAATTAATCTTTATTCCATTGTTACTTTTACTACAGTACAGTCTCTTAATAGAATTAATGGAATAAAAATATATGGAACACGAGCTCTCACAACATCAAATTTACCGGGTTATTTTTTGGTTACTAGACGCATTGGTGTGTTCGGAGAGGATGAAGACACAACAGGCAAATCATACTCTGGCCGCGAGTTCGACGATCTGCCCGTGAGTGAGCAGCGCGCCGCTTGCGCTAAGGCCCGTCTCTTCTCCCGCGTGGAGCCCGCCCACAAGTCCAAGATCGTTGAGTTCCTGCAAAGCATGAACGAAATCTCTGCCATGGTGAGTTTAGATTTTTTTTACCTATGTACTAGAATGTAATCATCGGAGTGAAATGATTAGGTTTGAGTGGTTGTCTTAAGTAATTAAGTCCCATAATGAGTGGCTCTAAATATCATTTGCCATATTTTACACTTATGGTTTCAGAGTCCTATAAAAAGAGAGAGAAAACGAACTATAAAACCACTAACACCCTCCGTTGGTAGAAAAAAATTAAATTCGTTAGTTCCCTTCAAAAACATTTAGGAAATATATCAGTTATGACTTATTACTTATAATTGTATTATAAGCTAAAATTAAAATCTATTAACAGTTTATTACTATGCAAACAATGTGTTCATAAATACACAATGTGTGGAGTGCGGCGTTATTTCATGTTTACAAATTGAACTATTGGGAGCGCTTTTCGAAATGTTTATGTTAGACAGTTGGTACTGTTTATAAACTACGCTACTCGAAGTTATCATAGCAGAATTTAATGATTCAATAATAGAGGGATGGGGAATTATGACTAAATGACTACATTATTTTGATATACTTTTTCTGTGTTTACTTTATGAAAACATTGGATAGTCGGTTTAGGAATGCTAAAGTGTCAGAACGTGAACAATTGCAGACCGGTGATGGTGTGAACGACGCCCCCGCTCTGAAGAAAGCTGAGATCGGTATCGCCATGGGCTCCGGCACCGCCGTCGCCAAGTCCGCCGCTGAGATGGTGCTCGCTGATGACAACTTCTCATCCATTGTCGCTGCAGTTGAAGAAGGTATCATTTTTTTTATTTAGGTATAATTAATTCAACGTTTTTGTTCCATAAACTTGTAAGGTCTTTTGTAGTTAAAATTACCTTTTTCACTCCACCCTACCTTATCTATATACTACCTTTACCAGCCCTTTAACCAGCATTAACCAGTTTTCGAATGTTGTTCAAAATTCTCAAAATAGATATATGCATCCAACTTCTTGTGTAGCACTAAAATTATATTATGTTGCTATTACTAAGAACTAAGATTGCCTGAGATGATCATATTTCTGTCCAAAGACAATGCTCAATTCACAGTAAAAATTTCGACAATTAATATCATTTAAGTTTGTTTCTATACACCATTTGTCCACTCCAGGTCGTGCCATCTACAACAACATGAAGCAGTTCATCCGTTACCTGATCTCCTCCAACATTGGTGAAGTGGTGTCTATCTTCCTGACCGCCGCCCTGGGTCTCCCCGAAGCCCTCATCCCCGTGCAGCTGCTGTGGGTCAACTTGGTCACTGACGGTCTCCCCGCCACCGCCCTCGGCTTCAACCCGCCCGACCTGGACATCATGAACAAACCTCCCCGTAAAGCTGATGAAGGTCTCATTTCTGGATGGCTGTTCTTCAGGTAATTATTTTTAGTGATTCTCCCGTAATAATGCAATGAAGCCTGAAGATAAAAATATTTATAGTCATAGTACTACTGGGGTCTAATAACTATCTATCAATTAAAGTGAATGTAAAGCATAATATGTTCGAAGTAATTACTTGAAATATTGATTGATCAAGAACAAAAATTCTCGCAACACTGCGCGTCATATAAGGCACACAAGTTTCTAAATTCACTATATTCTATTAGTATTTAATGCACAAAAAAAATCTATCGTCTATAATATGCATAATATCATGTTTGTAATAATACAATAGATTCTCTCTTATATCAAGCCTTCGAAAACGACCTTGTATAAAGAAATATAAAGCTACTTACAGAGATTTTATGTGGCCTAGAGAATGATAATCTGGTTAGGTTTTGTTGTTCATTGACTTTCGTTCTTAAGTTTAAAAATATAAAAATTGTATGCGGTATTTTATTTTGTTACACAACAAAGCAACAACACCATTTGTAGCTATATTCAGGTCCAGGGTATCAAAAACTCAGGATATCCCAATGTGGGGCTATCTATGAGTATATCTATGGCATTAAGTATAACGGGGATGTTTTGCTAATAGGTACATGGCTATCGGTGGTTACGTCGGCGCTGCAACCGTCGGTGCTGCCTCCTGGTGGTTCATGTACTCTCCCTTCGGGCCTCAGATGACTTACTGGCAACTGACCCATCACTTACAGTGCCTCGGCGGTGGTGACGAATTCAAGGTAAAATGTGCTTCACATTCAATTATATTTTATTTATATATTGAAATACATTTAATTTAAATTAAAAAAAAATAAACTGTGTATAAAAATGTTAATTATTAAAGTATAATGTTTATTTTATCCATCGAAACAAAGATTCGATATACGATAATATTTTTTTACAGGGAATCGACTGCAAGATCTTCACCGACCCCCACCCCATGACCATGGCTCTGTCTGTCCTTGTAACCATTGAGATGTTGAACGCCATGAACAGCTTGTCAGAGAACCAGTCTCTGATCACGATGCCACCCTGGTCAAACATGTGGCTCGTTGGCTCAATGGCCCTTTCTTTCACACTCCACTTTGTCATCCTCTATGTTGAAGTTCTCTCGGTAAGTCGCTTTAGTCAGTCAGTAAGTCGATCAACTCCAAATTTTTTCCGATTCATCCATCCAGCCTTTGGATGACTTACTACATTACTAAAGAACATAGGCCTCTCTTAGTTTATATGTGAAATAGGTTTTTATTGTTTTGAAATGTAGGGTACTTTTATCGAAAGTTGTATTTACTTATATATTCATTAAAATCATCTTTTTTTAACCATGTACACATTGTACACATAATATGCTTTTGTTTAGTATGTATTACACCCATGCTGTGTAAGTGACTAAGGCAGCAATAATGTAATGTCCGCAGGCTGTATTCCAAGTGACCCCGCTGTCGATAGACGAGTGGGTGACGGTAATGAAGTTCTCGGTGCCCGTGGTGCTGCTCGACGAGGTGCTGAAGTTCGTCGCGCGCAAGATCTCCGACGGTGAGACGCGCACTGTAGTGGACTGGCTCCACGGCATGCAATGGATTGTGCTCATGTGGGCCGTCTTCTTTGGCATCATCATCTACGGACCCCTATAAGCCGGCCCGCCTTCGTACCGTGCCACCATCCCGTTTGATTCACACCTAATACCCTCATGCTGAATTCTGCGCCACCCAACACTTTTCGAATTTACATAGTGTTTATGTAAAGCGTATGATTATGGTGTTAATTGATTTGTTGTTCGTGCTTGGGTAGCGCACCGAATTCTACTGTGGAAATCGATGGACAATGAGCTGTGCTCACCACAGTACCAGTTTTCTAACCGTTTGAATGCTAATCCTGGAGCACAACGTGTGTGAAGTGATGCCCTAGTGCACGTGACGGCGCGACTTGAACCTTGAGGACTGCGCGTAGTGACATGAACCTACGAGTGCTCGACGAACAGCCGATGCTCATTGAACTTTGGCGGTGCTATCAGCTCAAATAAGATCCTTGCGACGTGGCTGCGCTCTGCATTGAGCGTTTCGTATGAAAGGTTTTACTACAATCTCCTATTGTAGTGATTTCTGTTATACTTTAAGCGTAGATCTAATGGAGGGCCGGCGGCGAGATCCGCCCGCTCGTGTGATTGCATTTTGCATGTGCGAGACAATAAATTCATTTATGATACACAAATTTTCGGAGCCTCAGCCAATTTCTATTCTGTTTATTTTATGGGTAGGCCTTTTGTCTTATACTGTTGTTTATTAGAAGTTAGTGGCTGTGAAATTGTTCATTACGACGTCGATGTAACACCAAATTTATACTGTTTAGAGGAGTTAAACTGTGTTAAAATTATAGAATAAAATATTTTATGCAGTAAATTAATTAATTGATTATGAGCTCCGTTTGACTCGCACACAGCTCAGTACCTTGTCCTCTTGGACTGCAGACATATTTTTAAAACTTACTGTATCTAGTAATGTGGATTGTTAGCTTAGAATAATTTATTGTAAGTGTATTGATAGGACATCGTTATTTTTCTTGATAAAAGTATCTTACTTCCTCTGTCCTCTTGTCTAAGGTTGCTTGTTAACAAACATGAGTGCATTTCTACCTGTCTTGTTTTTTTTTCTTAATCTGTGAGCGGTAGCTTTGGGCTACCTGCTGTTTTTGGTTTTTTTTTTTGATAACCAATTAACAAATATAAGAATGTGTCTTCTTGCACTGAATTAACCCAATATTTAACTTTATAACCATCTTAAACAGATTTTGCCCACTTTTTTTATTGTTATATTTTGATATACACTCTTAAATATAAAAATCCAGTGTTATGTGTTCTGTTAAAGAGTAAACAAATGGATATGTAACGCAATGTATTCTGTGTATGGACTTTAAGTAAGTATATGTGCGGTTTTGGTACATTCATAATGTTATATTTGTCTTTATTAAAACCATAGTTTATATCAATAAAATTAAACCCTATTATAGTCATCGTAAATAAAGAGGCTAGTTTTGAGTGTTGAGACTACAATACTATAGTTAAAAAATATAAATTGCTGCTGTGGCCCATAACCTAAAAACAAACAAGTTTATATTTACAAGTTAATATTTTTATTAATATAAACAATAATTTGTCTGCGTGTATTTTATTCGAATCTGCTAAATCTTATATCGTGCTCACGTAATATTAAAATAACAGTCTTAATTCTATCTTAACGTTTAATTATTAATCATTGTTAATATGTTTCCAACTTATCAAAACATGCCTCTTATAATAGGTGAAATATAATAGGTTATTAATGATTGCACCAGATCTTACTACTGAGACATAATAATAAAGTAAGTGTTAAGTAAAATCCTAGCTATCGTTTATAATGTTAAGGTACGAGGTCAGAATATATTGAATTTATTTATGGTGGATAAATAAAACGCGCATGGATGCATTGCATGGTTTCTTTTCAAGATTACAGTTTTTCGTGGTTTGTGCGACATTTATTTTACTAAAAATATATACAATAATATTTTATAAATCTTTGAACTGAACACAATTATTTTGTTGTTGAAAATTGTGCCGTTACACATTTGTATTAAAGATTACATTATCTGCAGCACATAGGCATGCTCAATGCTCGTGGATACCCCTACCTCCCTTGACTTCACTGTTATGTTATCCATATTTAACTAAATATATATTACACATTAAACTTCCTGAATAAAAAGTTTGATTATTTCCTTTCTATAATCTCTTCTCTTAAATGTTCCTCACTTCCAATAATAAATGTATAGATAGAAGGTTTTATACACAATTAAAACTTCACTTTTATTGCCAGAACATGCACCAGTATGTTCTCATTAGTGCACTACCCACTTTTTTTGCCGTTCCTTCTAACAAGAAAAGTTTTGCAAATAAAAAGGATAATACCCGAAATTTAACGTGTAACAACTACACTTGTAAAAATATTATTGGAAATTGTATTACATAATTTCGTCGCCATTCTTTAGAACAGAATACACCTTATATCCGAGGAGACGACGTTGTTAAACGTATTGCAGAACTTTAAGCCCCTGTTTGGTTGGTCCCTCGCCATGAAGGTCAGGCAGGGAGGTCCGACAGTCCCATGGCCCCAGTCCCGCATGCACTAACGCTGTGTATTCTGCCCCCAGCCCAGCCGACGTGGAAGCTATAAGCGCGTCGGGACGCCGCCGCAGCGCCACTGCACGCACATATTCCATGAACACTCATTGTTTGTTGTGATCCCGCAGTGAAACCACACATTTAGTATCTACGACACGGTTGTGATCTCTACGTAAAGACCCAGTAAGTTCGGGCGACGGCACTCGCTCGAGCGCACTCGACACTAACACTATCGTTGTTTTACAGCGAACGAGGTGGTCGTTGACAAGTGGTAAACGCCACCGATTCATAGTTCCTCACCTGCTTCTCTCTGCTACCACTACCGCTCTCGTCTCTCGATTAGTTACCGAACGGCTTGTAGATGTAAGATGTACTCGTAAGGCGAGAGGCGCCGGCGGAGACCTGCATCTGCTGCTTCACCAGAGAGGACATGTTCATGTGTATATAATATACAGTATGCTTAGGAGATTTAATCAAATTGTTTATTACGTTGTTCTAAAATAAAGACTACATGGTGCCCGTCGATAAAAGCAGTGCGATAGACTATGTGTACTTAAGTTGACAGCATGCTATTAATTTATTGTTATATTTTTATTCTCTTATTCTAGTTTGCTTATATAGAGTCGAATCTATATTTCTATTAGTTGCTGACACCTCTACGAGCAATATGGTGTCTGTAAGGGGATGATATACATATTATCCAGAGTTTGGGACCTAATTGCGTCCAAAATTTAAACATACCTGTACATTTTAATGTATTATTGTTTTGTACAATAAATCGTTATAAAACTATATGAGTTTCAATTTAAATATAATTCAATCCTTCGGTAGATGACGTAGACACTCAGAATTCTTGTATGTATTTGTATGTATTGTTCATTAGTAACAATAGCCAATAATATCATGGTTAATTTGTTCTTGTGACTACCGCAGCTGTAGTACGATAAAAAAAGAAATAATATCAATTTATCAGTACATAGTGTTTCTATTAAGTTTTAACAAGTCTGGGAAGCACAAATATATACATACATTACCTAACCTTTTTTATCGGATACCGAAAATAGATGTTGCCAGGAGGTCTGTTAACGACAAATAACTCGATGGAAATTTTTAACTATTACTATGTACGAAAAACAATTGAACCTGTCAGGAGTCTGATTATTTATGGACAGGGATAATGCAGACATGCATTGTCGTTTAAAATCATATTTTTGTAGTATTGCATCATAGTAGACATATTTGACCAATTACGTGAACTACGAAAGAATTACATTCTACCGCCTCAATTTATTTGCCGGATCCGGATACTAAACCGCTAACGGAACTTTGAATTTGCTGCTGGCAGTACTTGCCCTGTCTGTCAAGGTCAAAGATCGAGATTAAAATTATTTTACTCTGTCCTGACTCTTTACCACAGAATACTAAACTGCTGATAAAAGTTTAGTGCTCTGTGCCTCTGTCGCGTCTGTGGTCCTGTCCTGACTCCTGTCTGCCTTTCCTATCTGTCACAGTCAGTCTGTCTGACTGACTGACTGATTTCGGTTGAAATTGAAATATAATATTCACGATCGTACATACATATTAAAATGTATTATCCATTATTTTACTGTTAAAACGGTAATTATTAATCTTTTAGCAGTACAGTTATATTATCTAGGGGCACAAAAAGATCTAACTAAAATAAATCATTTCACTTGTATGATAGTACCATAGGGCCCATCCATTGGCACGTCACTAACTCCCATGAAACCCATCCCATCATACCTATAATTTTTTTCCCATATCTGGTTTTTTCCCTTCATCCCTTTGTTTGATTGATTCACGTACTACATCTGGCTTATTGAAGGACTCTATGACTTCAAGTTTAATTTATGTGTTCAATTTAAATCGAGCTTTGAATGTTATAATTTTAGATACATACAGTTTAAGCTGTACCTATCTGTTCATTACTCAGATTGATTTCTAAACAATGTGTTAACGTATATTTTTGTAGTTTACCTATGTATCATGGAATGCCAATCATGTAAAATGGAAACAAAAAGGTGTGTATAATGTAGATTTCGTTTATAACAAAAACATCCTTTTATACATGCTTATATCATTTAAAATAAAATAATGAACCTCATTCATGAACAATACTAACATCTCATTTATAAATTACAGAATTGATTCAGACTTGCCTAAAAAAATGGCTCATTTAGATTTAATGGATTTAGATGGTATTGACACTAATGACCCTGTACCTGAAACAAGTTCACGTGTACTGAGGAAAAGGAAGTCATTCGCTCCAGAAAATAAATCAACTAATCGTAGAGTTAGCATGAAACCCCGTAAGTACACCCTGCCTGAGAGTGCCAACCCTAAGCAAATTGAGGCACTGTATCTCAACAAGAAAGTGAATACAATATCCCAGACTCTTGAAACAATTTATGAGGAACCGAAGGCAACTAGCACTGACCCCGATTCCAGTACGCTGATCAGTGGAAGAAAAGTGAAAAGACTGTTAACATTCCAATTAGGTAATCATTATACCAAGGAAAAAATAAAAAGACGTAGAGCTAAGATTAAGAAACTTCTAGGAAACAAAACATTTTTGAACAGAAAAAAAATTCCAATGCAAGTATTTTTAAAAACTATTGAGTGTCTTGAACTCGATGAAGTAAGCACAGAAAATGAGAAAACCATTGCCAGTGTCTGATTTTTATACTTTTACCTAAAGTATGGATTTGTTTTTGTGTGTAAGAATAATTTTGTGTGAGTTATGGCATTACTATCATGAGTATTAAACAGTTCATATTACATATTCTTTGCTTATTATCAATTATTTTTAATAAGTATTTCAGATTATTCTTCATACTATAATAGGAAGTAAATTAATTAATCAATTAAGAACTTTGGTTAACATTTTCTGAAAAACGAAAAAGAATCTGTAGGGTACAATGTTGATATTTTATTCAAAGAAAGCCTGGGCCCACCCAGGCCTTCTCTCCTATGAGAAAGGCTAGAGTTTACACTAAAAAAAGTTATGGAACTAAACGTCTGCCCTCTGTCCACTCAAATCCATTTTAAATACCTATATTGTATTAGCGGATCAGACCATGTGATTCCGGCTCATATCCAGTCACCACCACTGGTAAACCCCGAAGGTTTTTGCTATTGCCAGAGACCTGCCCTGACCTAATCACTCGAATCATAAATCGACTGTAAACTGCATAATCTAACCCTATATTGGAAATATAAGTAATTGCTTTTATACCTGTAATAGGTACTAGATGTTGATAAAAATAAAAAACGAGTATAAAATAAACTTGTAATAAAATTCTTCTTACAAAAAAACTTGAGGTAAGCTAATGCAAGGTAACTTAAATTATTGTGCACTGAAAATCCTTAAAATTAAAACTAAATGAGATTCATATCTGAACATGGAATGCTTTTTGTATAATACTGTCTATTGTACTGTAATCCACTGACAATAAATTATATAAATGAAATAGTAATTTTAGTACTATTTTAAAAAACTACTTAGAACTACTACTAAACTAAAACTATGTATTGCTTGCTCGCACCAAACATTCTTCTGAAGTGTCAGGGCAGTCATCATATTTCTTTAAATGCTTTGATGTAGCTCTGTCCAGTTGTACACAAACACAATGCGTTAATGCTTCACCAGGAGTATACAGTTGACGTGGAACTCCAACCCAGTTTCTCAAGACACCACCACTAAAAAAAGATAAATAATTCGAAAACGAATGGATTTTTATAGTGATATACAAAGTATCCAATGGTCTATCAACATTATGTCAGGTCAGCTAGTATTTTATAAAAAACAACATGTAGAAAGGCTATTAATAATTACCTTGAAATAGTGCACCACACTCTTGTTCCTTCATCCTTACTCCAGGACATATTACAAGGCGGGTATACAGACCTTTCCTTTGCTACTCTATTCTTTTCTTGCACACATTTCCTAAGCCTTTCCTTAAGGAGCTTACTATAGTCTGTTTCACTACCATACTTGTTATAGTATCTCCCAGCTAGAAAACCTAAACCAAATTCAAATATATAAAAAAACAAAAGAATTTTTCATTACATACTTAAACTAAATAATGTTTTTACATGTTAAGAATATTAAGAAACAGGTATGCAGGCACTCTACTACCTATTTAGAAACAAAGTGTTTCTTTTGATATCTAAGATTTTAGTTTTAAGGTTCTCCCTATACAAATTCTTGTTGAACTTGACAAATACCTAGTGGTTTACTGACAAGACACTGGAATTTAGTACTTGTCACAGTGAACAATAAAACAGTAAATCAGATTCAGATCTACGAAAAATATTTGAGTGATTTTTAAAAAATGTCAGTAGGTACCATATATACAAAAATATATTTTGTAAATATAATTATATTAGTCATTACATACCAACAGCTGGGTACTTTTCTTTAAAAGTTTTCAACCAGTCCACAATATTAAACAACTCATTACAGGTTAAATCTAAAGTATGGTCCTTTAGCTCACTTTCATCATTAAATATCCCAGTCACAAGCCCTCTTGAACCATCTTTTCCTGAGGAATACAAGCATAAGTATTTATCTTTAAACACATGATAATAATACTGTTTATTGTACAAAAAAAATATAAAGGACAATATAATTGGCAGTCTTATCACTTAAAAGCTATTTCTTCCAGACAACCAGATATTATAAGGATATGAAGAATTTAAGAAATCAGGGTGTGAAGGTTGCAATAATAAAAATAGTGATTAAAATTTATGAAAAGTGTAATTCAATAGATAAACCTATATTGTATGTAGGTATGAGATTTTTTTGATAACTGTGATAGCATAATTATATCTTTCTACTTAGTAATTGTAAGGAAATATAAAATGAAGACGAATAGAGGAAGAATAAAATAAAGAAAGGCATTGAAAATGGGACGTTACACAGAAAGGTGTTTTAAGGAAAATGGGAACTACATGTACAGTATATTTAAAGTACTGCCTGTCTTCATTTTGTATAATACATTAGACACAGCTTAATCCTAATGATATTATTAGAGATACCCCATAAAGTACTATAAATATCAATATAAAGATATTCAATTACCTACAAAGTAATGATACGGAGCTCCCTTTCCATAATGTTTAGCACTTTGCGTAACGTCGAATATACTGCCAAGTACCGCAATATATAACATTTGTTTGCCTACTCCATTGTATTTTCTTAACTGATCTTCCGAAAAAAGCTGGGTTGATTTGTTTATAACTTTTGCCTCTTTTTGAAATAAGCTAAAGTAAAAAATGTAATTTCGCCCTAATATTGCAACTATGGTTACTGCAATCGTAACTATTATTTTAAAATGCTTTATAATAAAAGAATAAATACCCATTGTACACTTATTCTTATTAGTTTATTTAATTAGATTAGATTGTACATACTATAAATTTATAATGCAAAGAAAGTCTGATGCTGCAAGGGTGCAAGTGCTGCAACAGCTGTCACTCACTGTCAAACAAATGTGTCAGAGTCAGTCGGTTCAGTGAACTTAAAGTAGAAGTTGGAAGTTGAAACCGTTGAACGTACATACACACTACATAGAAATAACATGTGAGACAATGTGCTGTGTAGAATATTCTATTCTTTTCTGTTATGCAATTTTTGATACTACTATTATTGTAGTGTCAAAAATTGCATTTCAATATTATAATAATATACAGATAAAAAAACTGCAAATGCAGAAAACTGCAGATGCAATTATTACAAAATATGTACTGTGTGATTGTGAATGCTCTGTTATTTATTGTCAATTGTTAAAATGACAATGTGACAATCACTCAATGTGTCAGTCACTTCACTATACTCAATCAAGCAGTCAGAAATGTCAGAATAGAAATAGACTCAATGCCTATGCAATAGAGTACTTTTCAATTTGAGTACTTTTTTTAGTCTCGAGTGTTTGTTTTACTTTATTTATTTATTATATAAATTACATTTACATTACATGCATAGAAAGAAATAAATAAAATACTGAAGACCGAAGAGTGAAGAGGTTATAGATATAGGTACAACGGTTAACGGTGTTAACATTCCCATTTATCTTTATTCTACTTATTTTGTAGACAATGTAGACATTGGCAGAGTTCATTAGACTCTAACAGTATCTTTTTTATTTAGGTGATTTATCCCTGTATCAATTTCATAACTATAAATTATATTGCGTTTGATTCAGAATCTTTTCTTTAACGCTTTTGTTGCAGTGGATAATTTTATACCAAAGATGTATAATAAAAACCAATTGACTAAGAAAGTATGGATGTAAAAAAATTTTTTTTTGTTTAAAATGAATACTTTTCAAATTAGGAACTGTGCAAGGTTAGTTAAACGAAGAAGAGTCGTTGTAACTGGTCTTGGAGTGGTATCTCCTATTGGTAGAGGCACAAAATTAGTATGGCAAAATCTGCTGAAAGGTAGATGTGGTATAGTTAAATTGGGTGAAGAATATTTAAACCTACCGTGCAAAATAGCAGGACTCATTCCTATGGAAAATGACATTGACCTGATGAAGGCATTATCCAAATCAAATTTAAAAACGATGGCCCCGGCTACGTGCTTAGCACTGGTAGCATCATCTGAAGCTTTGACTGATGCACATTGGTTACCTACATTGCACACGGAGAAGGAAGCAACTGGTGTTGCTCTTGGCATGGGGATGATTGATTTAAAAGATGTCTGTGATACAAATAGTGCCCTAAGCTTAGGTTACAATAAAGTAAGCCCCTTCTTTGTTCCAAGGATTTTACCAAACATGGCAGCTGGCCATATCAGTATCAAGTATGGTTTCAGGGGACCCAATCATTCTGTATCTACAGCATGTGCCACTGGGGCACATTCAGTTGGTGATGCCTTCAGATTTATTAGAAACGGTGATGCAGATGTCATGGTGTGTGGTGGAGCTGAAGCCTGTATAAGCCCCTTGGCTATAGCTGGTTTTTGTAGATTAAGGGCTTTGAGCACATCATTTAATGACAAACCTACTAAAGCATCAAGACCCTTTGACAAACTTCGAGATGGTTTTGTTATGGGGGAAGGGGCTGCAGTTCTAGTATTGGAAGAATATCAGCATGCATTAGAGAGAGAAGCTAAAATGTATGCAGAAATATTAGGTTATGGTTTATCAGGAGATGCTTCACATATAACTGCGCCCAAGGAAGATGGCAGTGGAGCCATTCTATCAATGACACGGGCATTGCGTGATGCCAATATAGAAAAACATGAAATAACCTACATTAATGCTCATGCTACTTCTACTCCTGTGGGAGATGTTGTTGAATCAACTGCAATAAAAAATTTGTTCAAGGACCACAGCAAAAACATATCCATCTCTTCTACAAAAGGAGCTCACGGTCACTTGCTAGGAGCTGCAGGAAATTTGGAAGCAGTGTTTACTATCTTAGCTTGCCATTATGGAATAATTCCTCCAACAATAAATTTAAATGATCCAATTGATGACTCCAATTATGTTGTGGAGGTGCCAAGGAAATGGATAGCAGAAAAAAGAATAGCATTAAAAAATTCATTTGGGTTTGGTGGTACAAACGCTACTTTGTGTATTTCACAAATATAAGGAGTTGTTCTATGAAGTACATATAAAAATAAATCTATTTATGTATATAATAAGGAAAGTGGAGGCAGGCATAAGTCAAAATGCTATTGTCATTGCATTATAGTATATTTAAAACTGAGTTACAAATGTTTTCGACTCTTATAACAATGGCTAAACTGCCAGGGTAACTCCCAGTCATGCTGATTAAGCCTTTTCAAAAAGAGCTAAAAGTAATCCATTGTGTACCATATATCATTGATTCACATAAAGCATGAATTAATATAATTTGATCAAAAATGCTACTATATTTCATTACAAAGCCCTCTAATATTTTAAATAGTAAATATTTGTTAAATGCTGGTATTACCCAGTCAATAATATCATAACAGTTGGAATCATTCAAACTTGCACTTGTTTAAGTCTTAAATAAGAAAGTTAAGGGTTGCTCAGTATTACATAGACACTATAAGCACCCAAAACTAATGAACAATTTCAACATTTTAATGTATTTAAAAAACATGATTTATTAAAGTTTCCATTTTAAAACATTGCCAAGAAATCACAATATTTATAATTTTATGTTTTTTGCATATGTTTCAATCAGTATAGCAATTAATGAACTGATACATTTATTTATTCCTGATATTTCAGCAGTACAACCTCTATTAGGATATACAGGAACCTACCATTATATTTATTGTAGATTAATGACACTTTATTATATCTATTGGATAAAAAGCAATTATATGATTGTGCCACTGAATTTAAAAAAAACAGCTACCTATTACATTTTACTGTGTGCAATTTGAATGTTGAATGAATGGCAGGCTGCAAATGTCACACCAACTCTTTGTCTTGTTTTTGCAACATCATTGACTGTGGTGTGCTCACACAAAGCTTAGCAAATTTCTGGCGTAAGTTTTGTCTCAACTCCTGTCTTTTCTCTGTTATATTTCGCCTCGATTTAAACTCCAACACTTCCTCCATTGGAATATAACATGTGTCTTGCTCCTCGTCTGATGTACAAGTATCCTGTAAATAAAGTTGTGTTTATGTTTACAGTTAATTTAACATTTGTTTACAATTGCTTTTTGATCATTCATAATAACTGAAGATTGTGACTAGAGCAATCTGTTTTACTTACCAACATTTCCTGTAGAGAAAGAGTAAACCCAGCACAAGACATAGTATCATTTTTGGTCATGTCTAAAGAATTGCCTCTTTCGTGGTTACAAAATCCATCTGAACAAGCAACCTCCGAACCTTCAGGAGAACTCATAAGAGATGAGGAACCAGACATTGTTTCACAACAACCACCATTGTTTCCTGATGAATACCCACAATCTTGAGAATGTTCATTGGGCGATAGGTTTCCATTTTTACTCTTGCCTAACTTTTTAGGTGAGAGGTGCTTGGTGTAGTCTTCTTGGCATGATTGACAGCTGTCAACATTTGGTTCCTCATAGCAATTGTTGTATTCTTGTGGCGACATGAGATCTGTTGGCGTGTCTCTTTCCTCTAATAAGCATTCTTCACACTGGCATTTCTCTTCTGGTTCTTCTGAATCTGCCTCCTACCATATTAAAAATCAAAACAAAAAAAATTAAGCAATTAGGTAGGGCATCAGACTAGCAATCATCTTGCAATGTCATGGATCTGGACAACATGAGCATCTTTGATTAAAAGAGTTTAGCTGCGATAGATCAATAGCCACAATAACCCATGGGGAGGACTCCCATGGGTTATTGTGGCTGTTGACGCATCTTGGTACTCCCACATAATGATTTAGTATAGAAAAATAAACTTTAACAAAAAGGCTAGTTTTCATTATTATTACAATAGATGCTCCTTTTTAGTTAATGTTATTTAAATTATGTTATGGCTGAAACATCTTACCCACTATTAATGCATAGGGTGTCTGCACATCAGTAGGGACAATATTTTTTTAAAAGTAAAAGTAACATGCATATATCTTTCGACCAGAAATATATATTAGCATATATATATCTTTAACCTCACCTTACACTTATTATCAACTGTCTGCCGCTCCTTCTTCTTACGCCTTTTTAACTTTTTTTGCTCCTTTCTTTGTTGACGTGATAATTCCTCTTGAGTTATTTCATCGTAAAGCAATTGTAGTTTAGATACACCACTTTTTAGTTCTACAGCAGTTTCAAATTTCCGGTACAATGCCTCAACGGTCACAGCTGCTAGTGTCTGACATGTGCCCTCTTCCTCTCGTAGTCGCAGCGAGATACGTTGCAGGCGTTCGTATAAACATATCCCAAGGCAAATTAAAACCTATAACAGTGCATAAAGTATACAGAAAAAGATAACAATATAAAAATCTAATATGTTCATTAAGACACCAAAAGAATTACGAGACGTTTATTATCATTAACTTGGTAGCCAGTATATATATTTGACACGTTTTGTGTTTCCAACTTCAAAAGCTACTAACATTTATCTTACAATAAAATAAGAAAATTTAATAGACTTCAAATGTACATGACAAAATCATAGACAGGCAATGTGATATGTTCATTGACTTTTAAATACCAATATACTGTTTGCTGTTGGAAGTTTGTTTTTCTAGACAGTGATAACTCCAATGGCGCATAGACTACAATTTCGTGAGTTCAACATATATATTACTATTTAGTTAAAAGTAGGTTTCATTTACAAACATAAAAATTAATGTGTTTACCTCCTCTTGTGCAATTTCCAGTGTTTTTGCATGCCGTTCGCGATGATTGCCTAGCAACTCTGGCTCGGCGCGACCTATGAGATTAGCTATGTAGTCAGTCTTTGCTTGCACATGCAAATGTTTATCCTGTAAACATCTTCTGACCCCAACATATAAAGAACCAACATAACCTTTTTCCTTTTGTGGTTCTTTCTCTTCTACTAACAACTGATAAGCTCTTAAAACCTGCAATATTTCATAATATTATTACGTTATTCAAGTATATAAATTTAATGAACTGTTAACAAAAGCAAATTTACCTTAGTTTTACAGTCTGCACAAAATCTATGTTTCTTTAAATAGTTGTGGAGTGTGTCGTGTAGAGTATTGAAATGGATGAGAGTGACATGTTCACGTGCTGAGGTTCTCATGGCATCCCATGCAGCTCTCCATGCTGCACGGCCGCCCCAGCTCCATGCACTCAAATTCAAGCCACAAGACCCACTTGCACCCCAACCTCTTGCAGTGCCTGCTTCCAGTGAATGTAATATGCATCTCTGGGACTTTTTCCATCTAGGTTGGCTTAGAATTAAACATTCTATGCCCGTACTGAAACAATAAATAAAAGACATTTTCTCTTAACAATACATTAAAATTTGGTATGGTATGGGCATTTGATGTGGAGGGAAGAAAGTCATGTTACGAGAAGAGTGTTGGATTTGAATGTGGAGGGATATAAGAGGAGAGGAAGACCAAAAAGAAGATGGATGGATTGTGTGAAAATGGATATGTGTGAGAAAGGTGTGACTGTTGACCCGATATATGAGAGATGAATGGAAGAAGAAAACATACTGCGCCAACCCCAAATATTGGGATAAGGGCAGGCAAT
>DWAV01000277.1:0-22545 GCA_018231305.1 Noctuana lactifera
AGTATGCTCCAGGCCTTCCCCGGTTGTGGGGAAAGACCCGTGCCCAGCAGTGGGACATAAAAGGGTTGAAGACATGAATTTTAATAGTAACAATAATGAAAGATGTTAATATTTTTATTTATTATTATTGTTATATTATTTCCAGGTTTTGTCATTTTACTCGAGCACAGCCTGCATGAAGCAACTAGAGGAACCTGGCCGCTCATTTGGATCAACATTATTGATAGTATTTTTCTCATTTGTCATTTTCTACTTGGTACTGGGAATGTGTACCAAGAAGTTCCTAATGGGTGCAACTGGTATTGAAGTTATACCTAACTTAGGCTTTTGGTCTGAATTGCCGAATCTTGTGAAGGTATTAAGAATCTTATATTTTATTTCTATTGATATTGTAAATATTACTTTTTCTTATCTTATTACTAGCGACCCGCCCCGGCTTTGCACGGGTGCAATGCTGATACTAAATACACTGCAGAAAAACTGCAAACGTTTATACATATAACCCTTCCTCTTCAATCACTCTATCTATTAAAAACTCTATCTATTATGGGTGACCGCTAGTGCTAAATTTCATGGTCGCATTTGTGCTTCGGAGGGCACGTTAAGCCTTCGGTCCCGGTTGTTATCTATAGATAATAGTCGTTAGATTAACAGCCCTTTGGGCGGTTTGACAACATCCGACACGAGTTGGCCACTAACCCGTGTATCCACCAATCCGCATTGGAGCAGCGTGGTGGAAAATGCTCCAAGCCTTCCCCGGTTGTGGGGAGTGACCCGTGCCCAGCAGTGGGATATAAAAAAGGGTTGGAGGCAAACTATAAAATCAATTATTGTTATTTTCAGGATGGCTGGGCGTTCGCTATAAACGGATTCAAGTTACCTGCTCGAGGGCCAGGCCCCGTCACCACCCCAGACCCGAACAGCTACGACAGCATATAACATCAGGCCGACGACACTATCTCCGAGGGGCAGCTTGTATTGATCGAATAGCTCGAGATAGTTGTACTATAAAATTACCATGCACTCTTATTTTCCTACACATATTAACTCGGAAACGGATTGTAACTGCCTCGCCTTATGGGAAAGTAATTGTATTAAATGGAAAATTCGTACAAATGATAGTATCGTACGAATGACCTTAGGTAATTGAAGTGATGATCGGTTTCAAATTGATATGTGTGGGACTATCTTTATGCAGTTAATAAGATACACTCTTTATATGTATGAAATATGATACTCGCCTGTCACCACATGTATGTTATATGCAATATATTATAGGCCTACACTATATGAATATATTTCTAAATGGACAGTGCTGTATATTTCCAAAAAAAATTATAATAAGTAATAAAATTAAATATATAATATTATTATTGCTAATAATAATTTATATGTGACCAGAATGTTAAGGGATTTAGGGGAAAATATTTTTTTTTTAATTTGTCTTTGTTTCAGTATTATAATGTCTTGCCAATAGCGTTACTTATACGACCATTTCTCTGATGGCATGAAACATTTGATTCATTCAAATTGGGAACGGTATGTTTTTGTTGGAAATAAAATAAAAATAACACATTTTTAATCATCGATGGCTTCAATTAAAGTACCTAAGTAATAAATATGTATATAAGTAATATATATATGTAGCTTGATAATATATATAAGAGTGCATGGGATCTGATAATTTTGTATTTAATTATGGTTTCATACCAAAAAACCAGTATAGTCTTTAGTTTAGTTTTCCTGTGTACGTAAACTTATAGTTGGTTCATTTTTTAAATACCTCTTCAAGTTATTAAGAAAAAAATTATGTTTACACACAGTTAATAGTTACATCCATAATATCTATAATAACGTTGTAAATTATTATTCTTATCGTTTAATAGTTCTTTGCAATCAAGTCATCCACATTATAAGTAATATAAATATTAGTGAGACCCTACAATTGGAATGTTAGTACGTTTCGACTTAATTTAAGTACATACTGTTCATTTTAATTTAGAAGTCGTGTGTAGTTTTTGTTAGATAAATAAATATTCATAACTTTGTCTTTGAAATAGGAATAGTGATTTTACTGTTGTGTTTGTAATAATTTAAATGTTGTCACTTGGTTTTATGGTTTTGTTGTATTTTTTCTCAGCACAATATTATACAACATTAAACATAATAATTACATAATATTAAATAAGCGTAAATATTTTTGGAAAGTCGTAAATAAATAATATAATATTCAAGTATTAAAAGGTTAAGACTTTTTATGATATTTTTGAGTAAAAATAATTCAACATTGTTTCGTAGTAGAAACAAGTAGGTATTACTTATAAAAAAGTTTTTTTAAGAGTAAGTTAAAGCAAGCATTTGTGCAAGTCTGTATTGATGCTATTTGCTTTATAATATAAAAGTTATGTGAGCTTGGCTTGCTATACTTCATGACGGACTGAAAAAGTATCTTTTATCACCAAGTGCGTAAATATTGAACTATGCTTTGTATACACTCAAACATTACATAACTAATATATGAACAGTTTGATTTTTTAAAATTTGTTATTATAATACTTTCATAATAATTATAGTAATTTTCATAATATCTTTAATAGTTTTGTACGTATGTACGAGTAGTTCTATTAGCTTGCAAAGATTTATAAGTTGTGTCACACAACCAAAGTAACGACCTACATTATATAAAAATTTGGCCATAATTTAATATCTGGTTAGAATATTTAGTGGTATAAATGTATTAGATATTTATTATAATAAAAACTAACATATATTCTTAGAATGTTATTACAATGTCTAATATTTGTAAAAGACATTTATAATCTTGTAATAATAATAATTGTGTTTCAAATACTTAATGTTACAAAGAAAGTAAACATTTGTAACAGTGCCAACATATCGGCTTTATTTAAAATTAATTGGAAACTTTAAAATATAATGTACCTATATGAAATTAAATTTAATGGGAGTCCAAAATTAGAAGGCGCATCTTATATGAATCTTTTTAACAATGTTTATAGCCTAAACCACCCTTCTCTCTAAAAATCGAATATATTGTAACTTCCTTCACTGTGTTTTGTGAGCACATCTACGCACATAAGTTATTCCCTAGCTAAACATATTTCTATTCTATTTTCTTTCTAATAAGAATGTATATAGGGGCGGTTGCTATCTTACGCGGATGTGAGTAAGAAAAGGGGGATGGGGGGGGGGGGGTCGTCATAGTCCTCCATAGGTTAAACAAAAGTAGCATGTTTCTAACTTCCCGTCTTCACCCTTGTCCAGCATCTTTTCTACGATGAATTGATGACACGCCCTGCCCCTGTTTTGCCTACTTGAGGCTTCATTTGAAGGTCACAGGGCTTGAGTTACGTTCCGTCCTCTGTATCTGGTCCGTGAGTGGAGGTCAAGATTTCCCCCGCATGTGAGTTCGCATATTTTCGCATAGACAAAGCTTCGCATTCGGACGTTTCTTTCATATATAAAAAGCACTCCGGATTAACTGCATGCGGTCGGAATCCGAACCCGCATTTTAATTTTGGTAAGATGGAAACCGCCTTATGTACGACTACGAAAATATATAAATAAAACGATCTGAAAAATGCAATATTCAAAAAGCTACTTAAAAGATTGTGGAAAATTAGCTCAGTTCGTATTTTAATTTGTTTAAGATCTTGTGACACGTTGAAAGACTTTCCACACCTTTTATAGGATTTATTTTGTATGTTTTTTGTAACTATTGTATGTATTTTTTAAGGTTTTAAATAAACACTCAAATATTGCTCATAATTTTTATTTTATTAACTTAATGATTTATAAATTATGAAGAGATTAGGATCGTGATTTAAATAGCTGATGTCTGTTTACTCTATTTTGAATCCCATCTGAAAAAACGAAATATGTTTTGGGTCATAAACGTTTGGGCATTTAGGAATTATCAGAAGGGATAGTGTAGACGACTTTGACGATATTGGATGAATATCCGACATGCAATACAATCCAATGACATATATAGGTATATATATTCTATTTATGTCATATAATTTATTAAACTAGATTACCTTTGGGGCATTTTCTGCCAAGCACTTCGCTAGCATTGCTGCTCGTTCACATTCACTTTCTGGGTCACTTAAATTTTCTTCATTTACTGCAAATATAATATGTAATATTAAAATTATATTTCTAAGCGAAATTTTTTATAACATTTCGATTTTTTTTATTTGTTACTTAAGTATTTTTAATTTATATTTAGACCAATTTCTGAAGTCCTCGCGAACGAAGTTGCAGGTATAAATTAAATAAGCTAGTTGTGTTACAAGTTATACAAAGATAAAATAATAATAATAAACACTAAACATTCCATAGTTGATCGATCTATGACCTATAGATTCTATACTAACGAGTCGATAACATAAGAATGCCTAAGTCATCTATATGACTATCCCTATCCTATGATAGTGAGTGAGTAAAATATTAATAACGCAACCTTTTTTGCATAAGTTGAACAGCTTCTTCGCATTCTCAACTTTCTGCGGTTCATCGGGATGTTCCTGCTGGGACGTCTTCAAAGCATTCTCCTCTAGAAACATACCCTTGTCATCTATCTGAAATACCAAAATACATAGTCATTACAAAAAGGTTACTAAGTTCGAATTTCAGATTTGCACCTACCCTGTTGTGGTCAAATCCAAATATTTATTAATTTATTATTTTACTAAGAGTATCAAACGAGCATACAAGCCACTCGATGTTTAGTAGTCACTGCAACCCATGGACACCCATGGACAAAAATATTCCTATTACTCCGTCTGCTCGTCGGTAACAGAGTAGTTATATTTCAAAAACAGTAATAACACACTGGGAATCCCCGTTCATTACTTTCATTTATTATATGAGTAATCCTAATGCTTTATAATGTCACGATGAAGTGGCGGGCATAGGCTATTTTAATCAAAAATAAAATAAACTGATTACTCACCCATTCGGTCTTTTTAAACATGCAAGCTAACATGCATTTAGCATTTCTAGTATCGGGCACTTTGTGTTTTTCCAGCATTAATATTTCTTTTTCTGTGACTGGATAATCCTTAGCGCATTGCATAGCTTGTTGCAAGAACCAAGTCTTAATCTCTGCTTCCGTTCTTGCCTGAAAGAATTATGCAAAGTTTTTAGGATATAGGTACCATGAGAATTTTATGGCCGACCAAAATATCCTCAAAACCGACGGTAAACCATAGCTAACCAGATAACCAGAGCTGAGCAAATAACTGCCTATAGGTAATAATAATAACTTATATTATAATTATATAGCATAGCAGATTATCATCTTATATACCTACCTATAACCTCTACCTATTTAAATATTCCATGATATTCCTACTCACCAATGATATTCCAATGAAACAAGCACACAAAATTAATTGAAACAAAGACATTTTTACTACAAAATCTAAATTATAATGTAGCGGTATGTAATACTCGCATGTATTTATATCATATCGCTATAATTTTGGGAAAAATTATTTTTACCGTCTAATCGATTTTTAACTGTAGATAGAGGGTAACCGACCATGATCATCCGTAATGAGAGGTAATAGGTATTTTAAAACCTATTTCATTCATTTCACAGATTATTTTCCAAAATATTCATTAAGAAACGGTCGGGGTCACTCCTTCATACGAAAACTTTAAAAGTGTATGCTTTTTCTTCGACTACGAAATATTTATATCTTTCTTTCATATTTGCCGCTTATTAGAAAGAGAGTCGCATGGAAATTATGATCTACTTTTACAACTTCGTTCTAAAATTACTTACTAGCATGTATAAGTGAAGTAGAGTAAGCAGATATCTGTAGCAAAATAAGGTAAGAAGCTTTATGACGTCAGTTAACGGCTAATCATATCAATAACGTATTACAGTGCAGTATGGTGCAGTTTATTGTACCACGAACCCCTGTAGACACTCTTATCTAAGAATTACTGCTGAGTGACTTAGGTATGTAGGTACCTTTACCTACTCATTCTAGTCGGGAAACAGAATAATCAATTGTTTCACGATTAATTGTATCCGCCCAGATCGCCAAATTTTAAAATAGGTACCTACCTATAGGATAAGTACCTATACCTACTTAGGTACACTGCTCTCCAATGAGTGCCATAGACATGTTTTCGACATAACCTATTATGTACTTACCTTATGGCTTACATAATTATAAATAATAAGCATCGTTCGACACGATTCGTTAGTTTTGTATAGTAGATAAGTGCCTAATTTAAAACTCATTGGTGTGCTATGCATTTTATTTTTCCTAGATAATAATAATAATATGCCCACAGTGGACATAAATATATTTTTGTTTAAAATTTATTAGATATGCAGGTACCTACCTATTATGTATATTGCTTTTTATATCAATATTTACACGACTATATTTATTTATTTGTAGGTAAATGCCTACCTAAGTACCTATCCCCTTTGCCTTCATAATATAGGTATCTCAGCACATTCTCAAGTTTGGCTAGAAATTGGGTAAATATCTAGCAGCTTAGTACCTACAACTGTTATTTTGCATTAAATTTTTAGCAAAATTTAATTTATAAAATAAACTAATACCAATAAAATGTATACCTGCAACATGCATGCATACGTCCAAAGATTTACCTACATAGTCCTTATATTTCATTCAGATACCAAAACATTATAACACAGTAGATACCTACCTAGTTTTTTCATTTCAGATTCACACAATAAAATTGCATATAATTGAACCTTGAGCTATACGAGGAAGACACAACCACAAATTAGGCACAATGTAGCGGAAAAAATTTCCGTCAATGGATCGTTATAAAAAAATGCACGTTTGTGACTTGCGACGGAAATAAACATTTACCTAATGGTTTTTAGTTGATTACATAGACCTTGTCTTAACAGGCATTAGGTATTTGTTCACAAGCAGTTTGAGGTCAATCATATTTTGTTGAGATTGCTACATTTGGTCGTTAGATGTACATAGGTAGGTTAGAGGAGGCTCGGGACCAGAATACAGTTAGGTACAGTGTCCTCTACCTGAGGTAAGAGGCGACTAATTGAGGGCTTCTGGGTTGGTCTCTTATGCTTATATAATTAACTAGCTGTGCCACGCGATTTTACCCGCGTTAAGAATAGTAACGTAATGTTTGATAGCCTATAACCTTCCTCATGAATGTAGCTACCATATACAAAAATAATTTTTCGAATCGGTCCAGTAGTTCCTGAGATTAGCGCGTTCAAACAAATAAACAAACAAACAAACTCTTCAGCTTTATATATTAGTATAGATGTATACGAGAGATATCAAGTTGTTATGCAAAAAAAACACAAATAGGTATTTACTAATTATGAAAATCGTTTTATTTTTAAGGGAAATAGAAAACAGCCGGATTTTCCTTGTATATGCACTTAGTGATGTAAAAGGACGCTTCGCAAATATCTTTGTATGAATCAGCTGAAAATGAAAAAAAAATAATGAGTAGGAGCAAATGTTAAAGTTCTTCAACAATCCGCATTGGTGGATTCAAGGGTTCGAAGGCTCCTGAGTTGATATGAATCTAATTAATTCAAACACTAATAAAATTTAAATCTCATTAATCTATGTGACACGCCCCGTCACTTGTCTTTGCGTATAGGCGCCAAAATATCTGCCGGTGAAAAAAGACGTTCGACTGCAGCACTTGTTTGTTAGTGATCTTTCTGTTTCTGCCATCGCCACTATACCATTTCTGTCCTTCGAACTTTCAGCGACTTTTTGCCCCCGGGGTGATTTTGGCAAATAGTACCTAAGTACTAACTGCGACAGCAATGTAAGTATGATACTGATAGTGTATCCTTACATAATTCTTTTCATACAAATGGTTCTTTTCATACAATGGTAGTCAACCTAGTTTACCTACTACAGTTACTAACAATGGACTTCCGCATAATAACGCCCTGAGACAATTAATTGTAAATAGAAGGTACATAATTATAGGCTTATAAAAAGTTAACGGATGTAATGAGTCCCTCAACAGTGTTTTAGGGTTAACATAAAAGTCAATCTATTACTCGAAATGTTAACTTTGATAATATAATAAATGATTAACGGTCTTGTGCTCAGCTCTGCTTATTAAAGTTACTAACCGACTTTTCTACAAGCTGTAATCGCAGCCTTTGCAGGTTCTTTAATTTCATCTGGCAGCAGCAAATCAGCTTGCTTTATCGCTGCTTCGTAATTCAGTTTACCATTTTTGATCTGTAAATTTCAAATTGAAAACATATGAAAGAATTATTATAATCGGTTTAAAGTTTCTCAATAACTTACAAACCAGGGAATTTGTCTTTTTTTATAATATAAAATTATAGAAATAAGATAGAATTAGACATGAAGTTGGTGGGACAGTGCTACGGATTCTATTAATAGTTCGTAACCAAAAGATTCATTTAATTTAACACAGTCTATGAAATTGAGTACCTGCTCTAGTAGTACGTAGTAGTCTAAGTACTATTAGGTACCTATATTATAACGTAAAACGCAAACGTATAACGTAAATCTCACCGCATTTGCCATTTTCATAATGCATGCTACGTAACACATTACTTCTTTTTCTTCAATAAATACACCTTCCGCTATGGGATCGATTTTTTCTGAAATATGTAAACATTATGTTTGTTAATCGGAACTGATTTATATTATTTTATATTAGTACCTATTCTGAAAGTTCATTTTCCAACAGACTCAAGAAGAACCCTGACATGTTAAAGAATTATTATACGACTGTTTTAGAACTAACAGAGAATTAGAACCATGGATAATCTCGTATATGAGACATCTGAGACACATTAAGAAAATATTTAATTAAACGTTGTTCATTAATTCATTTAAATACAGAATCTATTGTTTTCTTTACCGTCAGCCACATTATTTTTTGGTTGACAAGTTTTTCTCATCATCTTTCCTGTTGATCTTATTTGCTTCATTGTCATCTGAAAAATTAAATGTGATTTATGAAAAAATATATTTCTAGTCGATTTTTTAAGATTTTCTAAAACTGTAACTATTTTATTATTCGAGTATATTTCCGTAAGGAGTTCTCATAAACAAATTCAAGCATGAAATTGTCCAAATCTATAAAAAAATCTGTGTTTACATATATCATATCAGTTTTATGTAGATAAATTAATTACATACCGCATCACATATCGTTACTATGAGCACAAACTTAGCAATGCTGACCAGCACTGACATCCCTCCTGGTTTCTAAAGGTATTGAACTAATGTGCATGCTTATATGAAGTTGGATAATTGATTAATGACAGTGTTACATTTAACACTTAATCATGTGACCATGTTATCTGAGCTTTGAGGACAGTTATTTGTAAAATCTGATAAAATTGTGCAAACACCGAAATGCATAAAAAAGAAGAAAAAACAATAAAGGTAGCCTCCGATTGACATCTTTCACCTAATAATGGAAGTTGATAATAACATAGTAACACCGTTATTCAAAATTAAAATATAAGATAAATTGAACAAATTAATTCTTATTATCTGTATAATTATATCTACCAATAAGCTATTGAAGAAATAATACCTCTGTTACAAAGGTCCTGGATGGAGTATCCTTTTAATTTAATATCTTATATCATATATGTTGCCTTACTTCATATACAGTAGCTGTAAGTTTCATCAAATTACGTTCAGTGGGGGATTTATGCGATGATGCACAAAGAACAGACTGATGTCGACACATGGAGCAATTACAGCAGTATTTTTACGTTATACCTATTGGACTTACCTATTAGAAGAATTATAGTTTCTGAATTATGTTGTTTCATTTTAACTTACAGTAATTGTCTTATTCAATTAATATTAATTTGTAGGTATGTACTTAAATTTAAAAGATTATAAACAAGATTAGGAGTAACAACTACATTTTTGATTATCACTTAGTTACCTAACCATCACATTGGTTGTTTAATTTAGGTAAAACTTATCTAGCTACATTGTTGTTAAAATGCTTAATTTTTTGCTGACGTAAATACATATAATATGTACTTGTATCATAAATAATAAAAGCATAAATTATTATAACTTTATAAGTAAATAAACATAATAAAAAAATTTGATTTGATAATAATCCATTGCTTAGTAAAATAATGTTTAGCTTTATTGTCACCCTTTTGTCACTTCTACGTTAATAACTGATTGAGATTAATTAATTATCAGGCGCAAATTACTAGGACCGACTTATTTCTCATTACATAACCTGAACGTACCTGTGTCAACTAATAAAATTTATGTAAATAGATTATAGCAGAGAAATAAGCCAACTCTTCTAATTTTCTATTACAATAACCATTACCTATCCTAGAGCTGCAGACCTAATTTACTATGAGGTAAAAGATTGCCATCTGTTTATATTTCCTTCGTCTGTAACATAATCAGGTTAATAAAACACCATAGAAATATAATTAAATCCACTCGTACCATGAAAGATAAGACAATGAATGGATGTCAATTTAAATTATATAGGCGTTTGCATTCGTTTAATTCAATATCTAAACGAGACACTAATAAATCCTTTACAGTATCTTGGTATGTTATCAATCAATCAACTAAGCGGTATTTTATATACTTATCTTACCTTATAAATGCAAGAAAACGTGTTTTCTTTTCATTGAAATCACTAGGAGTCCTCAAAAATGAAGCAGAGTCATTCCTTTGTCAGTTTTATAATAGTCGGAATAATGTTGGTTGATATTAGCGTTGGGGTAAGCCTTTCTCGTGAATATTTAGTTGTGAATAAAAAATCTAAAAAATAGAAATAATATCTACAATCCACTAAATATAATGTTTAATCATTAATAAGGACATGACATGTTTTAACAATATTAATACAAAAAAGCAAGTTAGGTACTAACAAGATATTATTAGCAAGTCATAAATAAAATACCTAAAGAAATAATATAATAAGTAACTTATTATTATTCGTAAATTATCTTATGCCTAAAACATATCTACGTAAATGCATAATTTGTTGCATAATTTTGATGTTATCCACTATCTTTTTATACACGATTTTTTTTCCTTGTTTCGGTTTTAAAATTGTTATTAACTGCTACAGATGACGAGGCAACAACTGAAAAATTCAGGAAAACTTATGAAGAAGTCCTGTATGCCGAAAAATGATGTTACGGAAGGTAAATAAAACTGTTACTTACTTGTTGCATTTTAACAACTTTAAGGTCTAATGGAGGTGTAAAAAATTCGAAGGTCTGTTGGGGATTCTTTTCTATTTTCGCTTTACCTTTAATTTGCCTTTTACAGATGAAATCGGTGAAATAGAGCAAGGGAAGTTCATTGAAGAACGTAAAGTTATGTGTTACATCGCATGCGTGTACTCTATGACACAAGTTGTATGTATTGACTAGAAAAAGAAATATACAGGCTACCTAATCATTGCACTACAATTTCATATTTGAATTACCTATTATCCTATTTTTCATTGCATAATTTTAGGTGAAAAACAACAAGTTAAGCTACGATGCAGTAGTGAAGCAAGTGGATATGATGTTTCCGCCAGAAATGAGGGCAGCTGTAAAGGCTGCAGCGGAGAATTGCAAAGATATAGGTAAGACATTTAAATGAAACAAAAAATGGCACTGGTATTAATGTTGGAAAGGAATTATTATTTCATTTGAGAGATAGAGAAAGGCTATAAATTCTAATGGAGACCGCGCGTCTCGGCAAAAGGAGCATAGGTTGCCCTAAGGCTCGGTGGATTGATGACCTGAGGAAGATAGCGGGAAACCGCTGGACGGAGTGGCGCCACTTAGGGGAGGCCTCTGTCCAGCAGAGGACCTCCAAAGGCTGATGGATGGATGGATAAATTCTATAGGATTATAATTCAAGTGCTCCTCCGTAGAGGATTCAGTTCAAAATTAAATTCAATAACAAGCAATTAGCGTGTCTTTTTTTAAACGTTTTGTTGAACTGACGGACGGCTATCTAGGTACTATTGCTTTAAGGTAGAAAAGGATCTGACACTGGTTAATTCTTCGATCGGCAGAGCCTTTAAATTATATGCTTTTTATATATTGAATAAACCATTTATCAAACTGATTATTTCAAATACTTTTAACGCTTTAAAATACATATAGATGTAATGTTTTTTGCAGGTAAAAAGTACAAAGACTTGTGTGAGGCATCGTATTGGACTGCCAAATGTATGTATGACTACGACCCAAAAAACTTCGTGTTTCCTTGAAACTTTAAACTATAGTTCTGAGAAATAAATTGCAAGTTAATTACATTGTATCTATATGTGTACATACGTATTTTATTTTTATAATAATTAAATGCCAAACCGGTTATAAGCTTTTTGTTAAATGCCTAATACCGCTTCGTTTAACTAGAAACGAAATAAGCTTTAACTATTAAGTAGTTAGCTATTGTTATTAAGTTAAGTTAGGTAGGAAAAGATAGTATCGAATTATTTCCATGTCATTGTGTTTAAGGTTGCGCACGAGTCACATAACGACACGCGGGGACACAAAATGCGGGGACGGCTCCGAGTGCCATATCTATTTAAATACTAAAAATATAAAGCTAATGAGTTTGTTTGTTTGTTTGAACGCGCTAATCTCTGGAACTACAAGCCGGATTTGAAATTTATTTTTGTGTATGATAGCTACAATGACGAAGTTTATAGGCTATAAACTTGGCCAGCGTAGTAGACTTTGGCCTGAACCCTTTTCGTATTTTACAGGAGACCCATGCTCAGCTGTAGGACTGTGATGGGTTTATAACGATGATGACACATTACAATGTAACCAGTCTAAACAAGTACCTCAAAACTGAATCGTTTATTATTTAAAGTGATTAAAAGTTAGTAAAGTACAAATTAGTGTTCAACAATCCTAAATGTTTCCACACCCATTATTACGTAATGAAAATTAATGCTTTGCCTTAATAATGATGACTTATTGGTTTCTCATAGATATTTAAATTCGTCGAAAACATATTTTCTGTTTATTTGACTCAAAGGGAAAAGCGGTGCCAGTTCGTTTTAAATGAAATAAATAATTGATTAAGATTCAAATATCCATTAGGTTGGGTTAAAAATGAAGAACGCAATTCAAAGGTTAGTTTTGTTTGCTATGAGTGTCGGGATTGTCTCTGGGGTAAGTTTATTGCCTTATATACTTAAACTGTGTGTGATATAAAGTATATTGGTAACTACAACATATTAAATTTATATTTTCTATAGATGACACGAGCACAACTTAAAAAGACTCTGACTATAATGAAAAATCAATGCATGCCGAAAATGGGCGTTACGAACGGTAAAATACACACCTATTTAAAGTTTTTTAAATTTTGTCATAATGTCAATTGCGATACCTAAATATTTCCTTTTGTTCAAATTAATTGTATTCCAGATAAAGTTAGTCAGATAGAGGAAGGCGTATTTAATGAAGACCATAATGTAATGTGTTACGTTTCATGTGTTTATAAGACGATTCAAGTGGTAAGTACTGTTTATTTAGGTACTAACATTTATTTATTATTTAAATGAAGAAGTTAATCGATATTATATTGAGTATATTACCTTGCTGGAACGTAAAAAAATGTTTTTTAGTCAAAACTTTTCTATATCTACCTACATGGTGTCTTAGCAACAACCACCCTGCGAAAATTGAGGAACACAACGAAAAATTATCATAGGATGACGTGTTTTCTGTAATAGTACTTTTACCTATTTAATACCATAAGCCCGATAAATTAAAACTCTTCAATTTTCCACACTCAGGTTAGAAATGATCGACTCGACAAAGACTTGGTGTTAAAACAGGTGGATGCTCTCTATCCAGCAGATATGAAAGTTCCAGTAAAAAAAGCTATTAACAAATGTATTGTAGTCCGTAAGTAAAGTTTGAATCTTCTAAATATAAGTAGGTAATAATGTTTAAAGGTTGCTGTTCCAATATTATAATGGTTTTAAGGTGTTTCTTTAATGAACTAGACAGGCCCCGAGTCCCGACCTGTCACGTTACATCATCGGGCGTGACGATGACTTGTAAGTAACAACTTTATTGGTACGGCCCGACACCGATATAAGACAGTGTCGTGTCGGGGTCGGTGTCGCGTCGTGTCGTTATATGAAGAAGCGCCCTTTGGCTAGACAGAACGGATTTATGCATAAATTCGCTTTTGTCAAAAAACTCTTAGTAGATTGTTTCTTACTGATTCCAAATGTTTTGCTACTTTTTTGCATAGCGTTTATTTCGGTTTTGCACAGTAGATATACTCGTATTATTTATGCAGCGACCTTAATTTTTCCATCACTAATAAGTACAGTAAGAAAAAAAAGGCCCGACAAGAAAACTAAGAATTGTTAAATAATATAATTGTTAACGTAATTAGTACTACAAGCTTCGCGTTATGGCTTGGTGTCAGAAATTACTTATTCTTATTAATTTACTACTGGAGCTGAAATGTTAACTAAAATGAAAAATTGTTTATAAAAAAGCAATATTATAGTTCTCGTGATGTCCAGTACGTTTTGTTTTTCAGAAGACAATTATTCAGACCCCTGCGAAGGAATATTCTACTCGGCCAAATGCTTGTACGAGACTGATCCGGCCAATTTTATATTTCCTTGAAATTAATTACACACTGAAAGAGCTCTTGACGTCCGTGGTCGTCCATTGTGAAGATCTTGCAAAGTCATGCAATGTCTTTAGGCACAGACATCTCCAGTAACTTGTGTATGTAAACTCTAGGTGTAAAGTGAAGATGGTAATTAATTACCAAGCTTGTAAATTCAAACTAAAAACTAAAATGTATCTTATAAATTCATTTATGAGTTTTAATAAATTGCAGTAAATCAGTGCTATTTTTTGTTCATTTTTCTTTCATTATTTTGTTTTTTTTAATCAATTAAAAAAAGAAGTTCTCAATTCGATTCGGATACCTATACTCGTAGGTATTTAATGTTAACGAAACTGAAAGTTATTAACATAATTATGGTAATCGAATAAGGCTTCCTAACTAATATACAAAATTTCATAGATACTCGTATGCAGGTATGCAATGTGTGTAGGTATGTATGTTCGTCCACTTATCTTCGAAACTACCTATTGGTTGGATTGTACCCATTATTTTTTCTGTCTTACATTTTGTACTTTAACTTAGCAGCGAGCTATGGCTTAAATCCTTCTCAAATCTGAGAAGAAGACTTTAGAATTAAGGGTCAATGATGATGATGAAGAAGTACGCTGAATAACAGACATGTCTAACAAATAAGTGGCCTCAAGGAACATGTTAGAAATACTAATTGCATACTACTTCTTGACATCCTATTATTATTCTGCCTTTATATGGTTTTATCACACCGTAGAACAAACAGTTGAAAGTATTTTTTCAGACAGAAATCAGCCTTTAGTTATCATTTCCTTGTCAGAGAGTTATAGAGATGGAAAGACGGGAGTTTTGTTTGTTAATCATTGCTACGGTATTGGCGAGCGGAGCGGAAGCTGTGAGTAACCGTTTTTTGAAATTGGTAACGTTTTAAATAATTTTTCAAGTTTGTGTCCATGGAAAAGTGCATCAGATATCGCGGAAAATACCTTGGAAAACAATAAAATACAAAGGTCAAAATTCTTTATTTTTGAAGTGATTCTTCTTTTGGCGCGTTAGGGAATAATGTGGCAGTGATATTTTACGATATCAACACACTAACATGAAAATTCAACACCACGAAGATGGCTAGTAAATGGCGATGTGTAAATTCTTTTGGATAGTGACACCTATACACTTTCGTTCAAAATTATATATTAGTAATTTTAGTAATTTATATACAAAATTTAATATAATATAAAAATCTTTTATTTTTGTTTCATTGGTGAACTACAGATGACAAGGCAGCAGTTGAAGAATTCAGGGAAAATGCTAAAGAAAAACTGTATGGCTAAGAATGACGTAACAGAAGGTAGGATAGAAAATTAATTAATATTATAACTCTTTATTCTATAGAAAATAATAAAGAAACAGTATATTATTATTATGTGTACCAAACTCGATATTATTTTACTTCGCCCACTACACTGGTTTGCCTTCTATTTTCTAATGGTAAAAACCCGAATGAATCTAATGCCATACATTTTTTGTATTAATTAGGTACCTACACATGAGTCGACTTGTCGTGATGTGATTTTTTCAAATGCTTATCGATTATTTGCAGACTTAATTGGAGATATAGAGAAAGGAAAATTTATAGAGCAACGCAATGTTATGTGTTACATTGCTTGTATATATCAAATGTCTCAAATAGTAAGTATTTACTCGTATAATAAATAATATTACAGGAGTGTTTACGAGAAATCTTAATGGAGGTATGTTAGTAGTTAGTATGTTAGTACAGTGTCCCCACAATGTTTACACACTCAAGAAGTCAGACATTTAAAAAAAATCTAAAAATTTTTGACATAATAAGATTTAAAATTAACCCGCCAAATGAATAGCACAGAATTCAAATGTCAGGCTTACATCCCTTGCAGAGCCACTAATGTTTTGTATTTCCAATCCAATAATTTAATGTTATCCTGTTCCATATTTTATTCCAGGTAAAAAATAATAAACTCAGTTACGAGGCGTCAATAAAGCAAGTAGATATCATGTATCCTCCAGATATTAAAGAAGCAGTTAAAGCATCCATTGAAAAGTGTAAAGATATTTGTAAGTAAATTATAGTTTATTCCTAAACTAAAAATAATAATCTATTTCTATAAGTGTTCTTTAGTAGAGTAGTCGAGAGTTAATACCTATTTCATGTTTAATCATAAAAATGTATCCATATATAGGTAGTGACAGTTTCGTTTACGTTAGCAAATTAAAATTATCTCAATTTCTTTTTGAACTATGCCTTCAACCTTTATTATGTCCCATTGCTGGGCACGGGTCTCTCCCCACAACCGGGGAAGGCCTGGATCATACTCCACCACGCTTCTCCAATGCGGATTGGTGGAGTGGATGGTTTTGAATTATAGATTATGTTACTCGTATACTAATTTACTCAGTTAATAACGATACTTATCTACCTAATACAATTACAGCAAAGAAGTATAAAGATATCTGCGAGGCATCGTACTGGACATCAAAGTGCATCTACGAAGATAATCCGAAGAATTTTATATTTGTATAAAATATGAATCTAAGTAGATATATACATATTTAATATGAAACAGTTTTGTTTTATCTTTCTCAAGTCTTAATTTAATTTAATGAAAATATTTTCAATGAACTAAGCAGAGTGCGTGATTCTAGCGTTGTCAATGACCCAAGATAAATGTTGAGTCAGAATGTATAAAAAATAATATATTTTCCTAGAAAGTGATATTAAAAGTATATACAACGGTATAAAGAAAATTTAAAGCGCATTTAAGGAACGCATTAAAGCGCTTTAAATTTGCTTCAAGTCTTTTGTCCTTGAGGTTCGACTTTGTGTTTAAACAATTAATTGAATTCTAAAACTCGAAACTGTTTGCATTGAATTCTGTGTTATGCCGTGCCGAGGATTATTTTAATACATAACATATTATATACGTTCTTTTTTGTATATCGACGAGTAAAGTTATATAAGAGCGTCAAGTTGAATATTGTTGCATAAATGCATGATTATGCATTATCGTGTTTCCTCTCGGTAGCATAATCTTCGCATCTAGTAATTATACAGTAGACGGCTGCAAGTCAATAATTATATCAAGGTTAAGACTGCGTTTGATCAGATTCTTGCAGTTGGTATATTCTAGAGCAGGCATTTTCAAACCTATGTCGCTTAGATACAGCCCTTTGAGACCGTTATTTTTTAAAATCCCCCCCATTCCGATTCTTTTTCCTATCTTCCAATTTTCAACTTTATCAAATTAAGAAAAAGGGGCCATTATCAGTAATTTTAAGACAGACTAAACTACTAAACTAAACAGACTGTGACTGTGAGTGTGAAGCGTGTGAAGCGTTAATAGAATCCAGGACGTTCTGATTTGTGGGCTGGCGTGGTAACAACTACCTACACAACACGGCTCATGAGTTGTTTAAAACTTTTGTTTTGTCTAATGTATGTTTTGAATCCAAATTAATTTAAACTTTTGCGCCTCTGGGAATTCAATTGCGGACCGGCGTGGTACCTAATCACTACACTATACGGGTCGTCCGAATATTGTATCATGCATATGATTCAGCAACCTACATAGTAAAATTGTATAAGACAGCAATAAATGTCAGAATCCTTATATTTCTGTTATTTTCTTTTCAAATATCTGGAAGCAACAAACAGAATTGACTTATAATAATAGCGAATGCATTTACCATTAATTAAGTTTCTTCCGAGAACTTGTTATTATAAAATTTTCCATGACAGAGTTTCTGTTTTATTTTGAGAGGTATGAGTTTGTTGAAAATCATCGCATGATGTGCATGCTTAATTCGTAAAAGATTTTAATCGTATGACACGTAACCTATATCGTACTAGGTACCTATACCGAAAATATTATAATGGACCTAACTAAATTTAACAAAAATATTATAAATTTATTAAATATATTATAAAAATATAAATATATTAAATAATAAAAGATAGGACATAAAATAAACATTATAGAAGGTCCTAAATTTTAGGTTCATAAATATTGACCCATCGATTGTTTCGAATGTTCATTTCAACGATACCTAAGTACAAATTACATGTCGGATTTATGTGTATTGTGGGAAGTTAGTTGATTTTAAGGCGTCTGGACTTTGCCTCTACAATTTCATCCGTCTCGGCTGTGTAAAGTAAAGTGTGGTTCGTGATGTCATGGAAGTGAGCAACAGACTCCGTAACGTACGATTAGTCAGTAGGCAGTGATGCCCTAGCCTAGTGTTTAAGAACCTCCACATTCAGCTTATTTCGGTGGGTCAGAATTTGAATCTTGACAGTTCTTCCGTAATTGTATGTTTGTAGCTCCTTGACTTATCAAACGGTTTAGGAAATCCCCTTTTGTCTTATTTATTACAGACTCAAAAATTTTTTTTGGAGTTTGTGCTTCGAATATGTTATAGATAGCCTCTGTGCAAGGAATTTTGTGTCGCTCTTGTTAAGGTCATTTAGGTCATAAACAGCTCTCGTGTCAATGTAAATCAGATATCAATGTTCAAACGATTGCTAGGTTCCATTGAAATGAACTATACCTAAAGTATACATAAAGTATCGCTTGTTGTTTTGTTTGGAAGTTTCTAGTAGGAAGGTATTTTTTTTAAATAAACAGTTTTCATTGACGCAAGCAATCATGATTGATAATTTTATTATACATGTACGATTTTATAACATGAAAACATGAACAATAATTTTATTATACTCTTATAGATCCAGTGGACAGTAGGTACAATAACATAGTACCTTAATTATACCGATGGACAATAAAGATTAGTGACAGTATAACTTGAGGTTCCCACTAGTTTTTTTTTAATTTATTTGATCAATATCAACCAACGAAATACAACCAACACAACCACAACCAAATATATATGCCAATGCAAAGAATTTTGTATTGGTTATTACAAACCTAGTAATTCATATATTGGTGAAACTGCAGGTCCTTAGCAATAAGATTTTTTTCCTCTGTCGGCGTAAAGATAATATTTTATCGTACACCATATACCTACATCAACATTAGAAAATGCTGTATCGGATAATACAGATGTCTGCGTATGCAACCCTAAATGAATATTTATTTCGAGGTATCTCTTCATCAAACATAATTTAATAAAATTTTATTCTAAATCAACAAATTAATAACTAAAAAAACATGTTTTTTACTAACATAAACAATAGAGTTGGTAGAGGTTTTGACCATGCAGCATGATGCAGCGAAAAACTTATTAGTTCTTTATTACATAACGGCTTTTCTGGCTCGGAATAATTTGGCGGTTTCGTGTATTATCTATTTTTTATTACAATAATTAATTTATTCACCTCTCTCATAGATAGATGTTGCATCTTTTGAAAACCAGTTATTGGTGAGTCACAAGAATTTAAAAACACCAAAATAATTCGCATTCGAAAACGCATCACAGGTTTCAAATCCTAATAACCGCACCATTTTGAAGCATGACAACCCGTGTGGTGAAGTGGTTACCACGCCAGTCCACCATTCGAAGGGTCTAAATCAAAATTTATCAATGGTTAAGAAAATCAAAGCCAAAAGTATCGTAATAATATGCTTCCTTACAAGAATGTAACGAAAGAATAGCTTAATTGGCTCATTGTTACACATAATTGTGCAGTACATTTACCCGAGTACATTTACCTACTGAAGTTAAGTACCAGAAATCCTGCTCCACTTTAGATTCCCTTAGCTGTTACCAAATACAGACCAAAATCGTTCTTTATTAGAGCACTGTTTGCCCTTATTACTTGTATATTAGAGATAACACTAATTCTCCGGAAAATCTGTGTGATAAAATTTATGTGACATTAATTTAACTTATATTAATATAAACGTCCGTAAATTATAATGGGGCTTGAGTCCGAACTTGAAAGTTGGAGAGTAAGAAACCAAAACAATAATAAAATTAAATAAATCAGTACTAGTAGTAATTAGTGTTTAAGTATATGATTTTTTTAACATTTTTATTCTTTTAATTTTATAAGTCCCAGATGATTACTTAATCCACTGACCGAGTAACAAATAGACCGCTTTTGCCTGTCATTCAACACGAGAAGACCTAACTAAGCTATTGCACGATATCCTACCTGGCAACAAAAATTCAAGTGTAAAGTTTTTTGTCCTATTTTTATTTGAAAGAATCGCAACGCATGTAGGTACCGTGCGTTGCTAATTTTGACATTGGTCATCGGTCACACCATGTTTAATGCCTGCTTCAATTCACAACATTCAATGAAATAATCTCTATTCGAGTCGTTTTGTAAATAAAACTTGATTAAATAAATACGGCATTTGCTGCAGGTTATTGTTACAAACAGTTAAAATCAAATAATAAATTTAATATTTCTATACTAAATGAGTGAAATATAGCAATTTTTTAAAATGTCTCTGTAACATCTCTGTAAACATAACGAGTATTTGTACAAATAGATTATAATATATGCTTTTAATTTTCATTTCTATGCTCATTATCTAGTGACTTCAATATCGTAAAAAAATTAACAGAACAAAGCGCAAAGCATCAAATGTCACTCTTCCGCTCATTAGTAGGTAAATAGCTGAAATAAAAAGCTTGTAACAAAACTAACAAAACGATTGAAATTACGCGCGTTTTTATAGTATAGGTACCCATTCATCGCATGTAGTGTGAAGTTAGATAATTACCTTAGAGAAAAAATTGCTTGGCCACGGTTATTTGTATATAAAATGTGGGCTTCATCGCAACAGGACAGACAAGTTCAAAACAAGGGAGCAAGCGGTACCTAGTCGTCTAGACGCAACATTTGACTAAGAAAAACTAAAAAGTAACTTTGAAAATGTTCGCAATGCGCTACATTGCTCTCTGTGCAGGAGTAATTGCTGTCAGCCTGACATCAGTACACGTATGTATCAATAACCATCTTAAAATTAATGTTATTTAAGTGTTACTAACGGACATTGACGCACTAAAGTTGTACATACAAACACATACAAATATTATATGAATATAATGCTAACAACGATTTGTTGATTGACTAGGCGTCCGTATACCTATATTCATACCTTACATAAAATGTACCCACGCCTGTTTATTCTAAATGACATTTATTTCCCGTATTTCGCACTCTGTTAACGAACATTCATCATTAGCATCGAAATTTAATTAGCTACTTAATTTACCTAATAGGTAGGTTCTGGGCACGGGACCTGTTTTCTTAATATCGCTTTCCACTTTTCACAGAAAGCAATTGACCTAAGGTTTTTATTTAACATTTCCAATTTTTAAATACAAACAGAAAATGCAAATTCTTCATATAGGCTACTGAGAATTCTTTCTTTTCAACTCACACATACAGGACCATATCAAAAGGATGCAGGCAGGTTTAATTTCAGCTTTATTTGAGCTGGGTTCCACCCCCTTGCGATGTGATGATTCAAAAATATATTAGGTACTCAATAACATTATTTTTTACCCATAATTCTTTAATGGACTTTCAGGGGTTAAGCGATGAAGAAAGAGACCAAATTAAGAGTTTGTTGATACCGTTCATCAAAGACTGCGGTAAGGACTACGGAGTGACCGAGGAGGACATCAAGGCCGCTAAGAAAGCTGGTACCTTAAAGGACTTGGACCCGTGTCTTATGGCCTGCGTGTTTAAGAAAATTGGAATTGTGAGTACTTACTTGTGAATTATTTTTAAATCTACATAACTGTACGAAATGTTAAGAAGTTTGTACGATTGTATTTTTATATTTTACTAGCTGTGCCATGCGGTTTTACCCGCTTTAAGAATAGTAACGTAATGCTTGATAGCCTATAACCTTCCTCATGAATGTAGCTATCATAT
>DWAV01000278.1:0-22524 GCA_018231305.1 Noctuana lactifera
GGTGGCCGAGTGGTTAAGGCGTTGGACTGCTAATCCAATGTGCTCTGCACGCGTGGGTTCGAATCCCATCCTCGTCGGATATTAGTAATTGAACATTTTTTTTTTATTTTAACTATAATTCAAATTTTGTTAAATCTCATAAAATTTTTGAGACCAAAATTACCATTTTTTTTTTCGCATTTGAAATTTGATAAAGAAATTAAACAACATTGTTTAATCGCAACATTTTTGATACTAAATAAAAATGTATAACTCCTGTATTCTTCGATAATACTATATGACATAATTTAGTAAAACTTTACAAAATTCTAGCCTAAATGATATTTTAGTAGAAGTCAATTATATTTATTATTCGATTGTAACCTGACATGTGCTATGTAGATTCGCATACGAAGGGTGCCGAACGCCGTAGCATTTTACGAAACACAAGTAGGTAGGTACTATTAAAGTAATTATTTTGTTTTGTTTATAACTACGTATGTTAATTTTATTTCTAATTTCCTATTTTAAGAGAAAATTATATCAGACTTCAAACTGAAAAGTCCATAAATATTTACATTGTTACATACTTTAATAATTTAGGAGTCTATGCCATTTTTCTGTCAGTACACCTGATGTGACGTAATATTACGATTAAATATGTAAAACCACTCTATAACTGACTTACCTAACAGGAAGCTTTGAATAATCCTAAGGGTATCCACAAACGCGTTAAACTGTTTAAATGGAAAGGAAATGCTGCTATAACAATAAGAGATCAGAAAAACGCGGCGAAAACGCTTTTCTACGTATAATAAATACTATGCGTCATTGTCCCTTATTACATGAATTATTCCCAACAAAAAGATTCGTACAAAGGAGGCCAATAAACATTGTGGCTGTCAAATTCACTCGGAATACTAAATCGACGCGTCTCCGAAGCCATTCTTGGTGGCCTGAAGACAGTGGAGAACGGACGAGCGTTTAAAAACCGCTTAGGCGAAATTCGAAAATTGCTCCAATTTAATGAGAATTCAGGCTCTTACTCTATGTAGTCGTGTATAGTACATTCCATTGTCATTTCAAAACTCCACGGCTAAGATCAAGAACATTCGTTTTTAACACTGGAAAAAGGTTTACACTCGAATCCTATCGAATGACAGATCGATAAGGCAATTATTCTAAATACTACATTGCACTTTGCAATATAGTAAATGCTCTGGAGCCCAAAAATGCTCAGAGGAGAGATAAATCTTTCTCTCTCTTTTTCTTTCCATACAGCGAATTTAAATTACAATATCACAGACTGAAGGCTTAAACAATAATGGTATTTTGAAATCATTTAAATTCAAACTAGTCTGGAAAGCGACCCATATATACATTTCTTAATCCGGACAGTGCGATATTCAGTGGCATCAAACTTAACTGGCGGACTAGAGAACAATAAGAAGTTATTACAACGACGTTTGAACAGCGTAGCCGGCTTAGCAACAGCGTGCACGAGCGTCATGTCATAACAATAAAATAATATCGGCACGCCCGTTTGGCGCAACGCCGGCCGGTCGCGGCTCGACGTCTGCTCGGAAATGGCTTTGTTTCCTCTGAGTGAGCTACCGACGCGCGCTCATCCGGCGGGAAATAAAATAAATGAATATCACATTATGGGGGCCCCAAGTAAAAATAACCTCCTCAGATGTTAGACGCCAAGCTGTGTAAAAGCCCTGTCTTGTGAAATTAAATTTGCCAAATTTCTTTAGCATCCCTTCGTCGCCGACGGTCGTTGGCCGCGTAACGTAACGACTCGCGTTATTATTCACCTGTCTCACCGTAACTGTGAAGTAAGCCATTACAACAATTTGCTATTTAGAAATGTCTAACTTGTAGTAGGTATTTATATATCGAAAAGACGATGTAAATCGCTACCCTCAGCCTCGGTGGCCTTCAATTGGGAAGGCATTTAATACCTAAAGTAAAAAAAAGTAAGATAGCTATAGTATAGCTAGTAGTATATAGTAGTAGTATATAGTAGTATATAGCTAGTAGTATAAGATAGTATAGCTAAAACCTTATGAGGATCGGCAGGCAGTAGGCACAGCCTTAGCCTATTTTATGTTTACGATGTTTGGTATTTTCAAACAAGATTAAGATAATTAGGCGGTGCTTTGAGATGCAATTCTATCTATGATAATTATCTATTCTCTTAGAGACTGTTGATCTAATGACTGATAAAATTATTTACATAGAAAATGACCGTCTTGTTAAACGACTTGTTACTTTATTCAGCCTACAACTCACAAATATAATATAAAAAATAACCTGCTGAAACTGCAGTCAGAAACTTGCATAACAGAACACGTCTATTGTGTGTGCATTTGTGTTTGTTGGACAAAAAAAAACACGGGACAGCAAATAAAACGGTGATTTTTAGGCGCGGGAAAGTTTTATGACAGCGCTGTTACACGGGGAATTGAGAGATAAGCGTAAATTTACGACTTTACGAGGCGTGGCTTATCTAGTGCGCGTAATATGGACGGCCGCTTGGTTGAGTGGACGCTGAACGACGCGTTTTCACGTACCGGTATTTTAAATGTCGAACACGTGGAGCATTGTACATTTTGTACAATGTTAATGTTTTTTTTTATTCAAAACTTTTTTCTTTTTTTAATTAAATGAGGCATACGCTCACAAGTTCTCAAGTCCAATCGAGTTAAGTAAAATACGTTTGTTATTTTAATTGACGTTTTAAAGTTCAATCAAGAATTAACCAGAGACAATGAAAGTAAACATAATTTTATTATACCTAATCTGATACATTTCTTTTTTCTGGAATAATACCTTTTATTTTCACATTGTTTCTGGTACAATTTTATCTTTTTCATTCGTATTTTAATATCGAAGCACTTACTATTCTATGCATTTCATTTGAATACGAGATACGATAACAATACGAGAACACTCGAAAACAATACACTCATCCCCGCCCTCATCACAATTGATAAACCGCAGTATCTACTTTCAAAGATATTTTTTTTAATCTCGATTTTTTTCGATAGTGCGTACCATTTAGCATCGAGATATATCAGTATTGAATACTGATTGGCGCAGATGAATACGGCCACTCGACCGTTGGAGTGCATTCATTCGTAATTTTTTAGTTTAGAATAACACCATCACTTTTCCATTGGTGTTTACGCTGCCCCTTTTATCCTCCGAGTGGAGTTGGCAGAACGTTGATGAATATTCAGCACATCCGTCCATCACCAGACACATATGTGAATATATGTATATTTAGTACAACAATATTTGATTAATCGTAAAATTGAATCGTTTGGTTTCAGTTTCGGAGGTGCGACATAATGGCAGTTCAATGTAAATTCATCAGACTAGAAATAATATTATATTATATAAACCCTAAAAAAAATCACAAAGAAACCCTAAAAAGAGAGCGATCCAAAAAGAGCTAGACAGCGGCAAAAGTGGAAAAACCCGAAGCGATTGCCTTCGTTCCTCGTTATCTCTGAATGAAGCTATGCAGCATTCAATCCTACAGGAATTTTGACTTACAGATACCAACCGATCGACGTTTCGACCCTCACTTCGGCCCTTTGTTCGCTGCGATGTAGATTTTTCACCTTTGAACCGACGCGTGTAACTGCTATCAGCGTTGTGCATTTTGACAAAGAACACGTTGATACGGAAATTTTTAACGTTGTGGTTTATTTTCTTATTTCCTTTGTCTTCAACCTTTTTTATTATGTCTCACTGCTGGGCACGAGTCCCTCCCCACAACCGAGGAAGGCCTGGAGAATACTCCACCACGCTGCTCTAATGCGGATTGATCTCCATCAATCCGCAACCCGTGTTGGATGTTGTCAAACTGCCCAAAGGGCCTCCGACCATGTTAAACGACTGTTGTCTGTCGATAACAACCGGGACCGACCGGCTATACGCTTATTTCCTTTACTTGTGTTGATGTTTCATTTTTCCCTTTGGTTCCCTCCATTAAATACTGCCGTAATATGTGTCATTAAATGTTACCTACTCGTAGTATTTTTGTATCAAACTTGTTTAACTACTTTCCGTTTGGTCGTTATTAACTAAACACACCCAAATGGAAGCAGACCCTCGAAGACCAAATAAAAATCCAAAATGTATTAGGAAATGACGGAGTTATGGAACTACAAACAAACATAAAAAAATAAATATAGGTATAGACGATTTGAAAGCTTTCTTCTTTTTCGATCTTGACTAATACCTACGAGCCACAATTGATTGCAATTTAGTTGTCGTTAATGGTAATTAACGTGCGACATGAAAAAGGTTTGGCGTTCACGGCGTAATTTGCGTTGTTATCTATACTGTGGGTAAATTATAAATAAAATTGATGGAAGGCCAATGGCCAACTACTGCCCGATTAGATTAGTCACGGAATTCGATCCGGTGCACGCGACTTGTATAGAGCTTGAATACATTTATACATTACTAATTACCTAATTCTAATACCATATAACGCCTCATTATACCCACGATAAAACGTAACCACATAGCGAAAGTAAGTGCAACTAGGATCGATCATAGATGTAACTCGGAAACGCCTATTTTTACTGCATCTATCACAGGTAGGTACCTACTACACACCGTTTTCCGTGACGTCATATAAGTTGATTTTACAGGCAAAGCCCGCCAAATGATATTTCATATAAAAAAAAAAACAGGAAAACAAAAATTATCGACCAATTTATAATTATAGGTAACTCGCGTTACCGACTTCAAACTTGTCTTACATTTAAGACTTATATAGTTTTCTCATGTATGCCATTGTTAGAACTGGACCAAACGGGAAGCATCAGCTTTCAAATAAAAAAAGAATCATCCAAATCCGTTCACCGAGTCGAAAGTTATGAGGTAAAAAAAAAATACAGTCGACTTTCCTCCTCTTTTTTTTTGAAATCGGCTCGTCAATCAACTCGTTATAAAAGTTTACCCACCAACATAACAGGGTCACCCTTTTCAGGCAAGTAACGATTTAACGAAAAATGCCACTTGTCGCAACCCTCGCCCCAACAGCAAACACGTTAAGAAGGTCAAACATGTGTACTGAGCTCATAACATTACTTATTGTGGGGACCATGTTAGTCGGTTGACTCACACGCCATACCGCGTTGTTAGATGGATCTGATATCGGACTGAATGTAGAAATTTTCCTTGGTTCCTTGGTAATGTCAAATCACTCCATATCTAGTCAAGACACTACATACCTAAAACATTAAGATAATCTTAGATTTAAGTTAAGGTTCGTTGATAGTTGATAGGTTCGTCGTTTGTCGGCCACACTTACATGAGGCGACCATCAGCCTCCGGGGTAGCAGCGCAACAACATGCGATCTCAGGCAAGACACGAGCCTGCTTGAGGTTGGATGTAGATGTCCATGGGCGGCAGCGACCACTTAACACGAGGTGGCCTGTATGCTCGTCTGCTACTTCATATTATAAAAAGAAAATAGAGTAAATGATTTAAATGAATACCTACAGTAACATTTTTAATTCACAACACTGCACGGTGATAACGGGATTTAGCTTAAGCGCTGGTTGCACCATAAAATTGCACGGTTACATTGAAAGGACAACAGCGCCATTTTTTCTGCTTACCGGTTCGAAAATGCAAAACGAAAACGTTGTTGGTGATGTTTGTTTGTTTAAAATACGTTTCTTGAAAACGAAATAAAAAAAAAGCTGTACTTTTCCCAGCACAATGGTCGCCGGTACAGCGAACCCGTTGTCTACGAGTCGCTGAGTCGCATCTCCAGCCATTAAGATAATGAAGACTCGAATAAAAGTATCTTTATTTATGCAAATAGAAATAATGGAAACGGATCCCACCAGCCTTTCACAATTAGCTATGTGCATCGGGGAATGACATTTGTTTTATAATCCCGATACTCTTGCGCAACAACTGCTGCCGCTTTAATTATTGAAATAATTGTTAAGGAAAACAAGTTAAACTTTTTAATATAGCACGCTTTTAAAACGAACTATAAAGTATAAAAACATTTATTGAAGCACCATGCAGACTTTTTTAAAATTTAAAACACAATACCGATCCCTATTTATTGTTCGTCCGTATTTTTTGTTAACATTTAATATAAGCAATAGTTATGAAAATAATTGTAAGATTCGAATCGTCGTATTTATACACCCCGTTAAGATGATTGAGACAAGCGATAAATTTCTATTTACCTGGCCATATTGAAATAGAAAATTGATATATCTTCAAACCCTACATACTATATGTAGGGACATACTCTATGCCTCAATTATCCAGATTTTACCTATAATATATCTCACCATTCAATATCTTACTACGAATTTCCGAATTCCACAACATCTATCATTTCCTGATTCGTGAATATTCCAACATCCTCACGTGCGTGGTGTCGTGATGTTTGCGCGTCAATAAATCTAATTCCTATTCCTATACGTCACTCGATTCCATTTCGTTCGCCGATACATCGATGCGTGTTTAACCGGCGGAAAGCGTACATTACTTATTCAGTATGACACGCGAATAGCGCCGTGCGAATTAACAGATGTTCCGTATCGGGCAGATAGCAGCGCTAACCTATATAGGTATGTGAGTTAAAACGAAAACACGCCGACTCATTTAAAGGGCGATGTAAATAAAAACGACGTTAATCATGATATGGATCGGATGGATACATTCATACTTGTTGAGCTGTCAACTTAGCTAACTTAAACAAACAAAACTAAGTGAAAAGTGATACAGATAAAACAGATTTTCGACACATGCAAAAAATGCTATCAATTGCACAGATAAAACAACAGAAAGACACGAACACACACTGTCATTGTTGCATAGAAACAGTTACTAACTTATATGTCACACTTACATGAGGCGACCATGCTCGTCTGCTACTTCATATCATAAAAAAAAATGTCACTGGCTAACTTTAACGGGACGGTGCCATAGAATTACGAGTAGTATTTTTAGAACCTTCTGCTATTAAAGACAAGCCTCTGAAAGCCGGAAAGCCGCGCCGTGACTCGTTAAATCGTTACGAGATAAGAGTTCAGCAGATCCAGCGCCGGGTAATCCATTCGAAGCCGATAGACAATCGTTGTTGAAATCCCGTTTCAAGTACAGATTCTGTTGTCTAGTCACTTTAAGTGTTTTGATTATCTGCTCAGGGTGTACAGCGTTTTTATGTGAAACATCTAATGTCGCTCTGTCGGCCAGACCGGCTCCGGCTGTGACAACAGCCGACATATCTGACAGAAGTCCCGAGACAGCTTCATTTTTCTTATCACGCAAGTAGCAAGTGAGCAGACCTGTTGCGTACTGGCCGCCATATCTAACTTTAAGTTGTAATTTGTAATAAAGACAACTCCTACCCTATCCAAAAGATATTTTATCTACCTTTAAAATAATTTCGGCGAATAGAGTCTTTCGCCGACATGTAACTAAAAAAATACTCAATAACGCCTACAAAGTCAAAAGTCATCATTATTTCTTTTCACGTTCTGTGCAGCATTAAATATTCGCGTCTTTCTTCCTTTCTACTTATGCTGTAAATAATTTTCCTCAAAAACCAAGCACGTACATATGAATGTTCGCAATAAAACATTTTTAACGAATCTTTTCCGCGTCCTTAGCTCACACAAGGCACATTAACGTATTCGGGCGCGGCAGCACTCCGGGCGCCCGTCCCACAGGAAAGGCCTAGGCTTCCTTCCGTCCCATGCCCGCTTTTATTGTGACTTTATTACGTACAATGAAAATCATATTTACGGAGATACACGAGACATAATAAACACATGCGCTTGACGAATGGCGGGCACACCCCCTCATATGAATTTTCCTTTCCCCGGCGAGCATCTGGCATATTTGCTGCTTATTACGAACACAAAGAATCCGAAAACTCTATTCGCGTCGCGCGTCTATTGCTCGCGTTGACACATTCATGCATTACGTTATTCCGGTGGGAGAGGCGCATTTTTCATAGCAAGATTTGAGTAGCACCCACGCCGGGAGCACCTGTCGCCTTTCAGCGAGTAATATTACATTACGTCTCTCAAAGGGTTCGCTCGAAGGCGCCGGTCGGACGCAAACGAAGCCGTGAGGGCGTCGCACTTCGCCGTCGTGTCAAAGCCGACGGGCGCATGACGACATTGCGAGCGCGTAATATCATTGTATATAAGTCGTGCAGCTAATGGACCATTGTGTGTGGAAGCCTACGCCTGTCGCGTGTCGGTACACGACACGCTGAAACAACACGTTGCGGTCGCTTATTATAGCGCCGCGGCGTCTCCTAACAACTAACTAAACACATTGATGCAATTTTTCGCAATCGTTTATCCTGTATCGTGACTCGGTGAAATGACTACTTGCACTGAAAATAATAGTACGGGAACGTATGATTTTTCTTAGCAAATGTGTTTTCTTTTACATTTTAGTTTTCATAAACGCGCCCCCTCGCCACCGCCGTAATTACGAGTATCGTGAGCCAGCCGTCGCGCACTCACTAAATGCAACTATAAATTATACTGGTGCCGTTTCTTTATTGCCTCATAATGGGTAGTTACCAGCTACCTCTTAATTTGCAGCGTAACGTGAAAATAAAAATATATTAAAACCGTAATGTTGGTACACAAATGCTCGAACCATTTAGGTCTACTTAAAAATCGCCGATGCGAAACGAATCCACGTACGCACAAAGCTGCAGATTACCCATTACTGTTACTGAAATAATTTTAAAGCTAGTGTAAATTTTATTTAACTACTGCTGCCTGGCTCACTGCTGAGCAAGCGTCTCTCCCCATAACTGGGGAGTTGCGAAAGCTACCACACAATTCACAGGAACCTGATATAAAATTTGCTGCCAAAATAGAACTAAATTTCGCAACGAAATTTCAATTCTATCTAAAACTACATCTTGATAGAACCAATATCTTCAGAATTGAGAATTAACTTATTGAAAACTCTCCGGCAAACGACAGCTTAATACGAGTAGATAGATCGCTCCTCTCAGCACCAAGTGACTTTGTGTTTTCACACTAAACAAGAACATTCAATAACACTTCATGTTCTCGAATACCAGGTAAGTGGGTAAGAGAAGTTTATACGATATAGGTATATTTTATTTGTGTTCAAAGATAATTTCTAACTATTTTGCGTCTCTAAGCTTATGTTATACTTTACTTATCTAAGCCGCGACGTTAAGGTACTACCGGGTATTGGGTAACATAGAAAAACGCACGGAACAAACAAATGAACTACAATAACATAAATCGAATTGAAGTATGTATATTGTTTCTCAAAGTCATGTCAGCATGTTCGAAGCACAGACTCCAAAATAATTTATTTAAGTCTGTAATCATAAATTATTGCAACATTGACACATGTACCCGTGTGTCTAAATTGTCTTTCTGTAAAGCTGCAGCCAGATTCTCGTAACTAAGCCGATGCTTTACCTGGTATAGTAAAGATTAACGCGCTGAAAGGCAACATTGGAACGCTATCAAAGACCGTTTCGCGCAGTGCTTTGTGTACCATTGAGTTCCAATTGCTAATGTGTTTGATTAACTCAGGATTACATCTAACGTATACGACACAAGGAAATGTGTGTAGGTTAATGATATAATTTAACCGCAACATGCAATAACAACGATTGAGATACAACACGAAACACTTTCAATTACAGTATCTGGTAACGAAGAAGCTTCATTTTTACTATGTAACTTACAAATCTACATTATGAAGGTAAAAGAGTATTGTTATATGGATAGAGAAAAATATTACATTTTAAAGTATTTTAATACTGTAACATATCAGAGAGCAAACGAGTAGATTCAAACTATATACCTCCAAGCAAGCGCTTGATAAAGGATTAATAATTCAATCGATTGCCATAGTAAAATAAAAAGCCAATAAAAATCATAAACCATTTCAATCAAATAGACAGCAGCAGCAATCCATTGTAGATAAGCTGATAACAAACACGCATGAATACCGCAGACATTCTCTTTGCGGTGCGAAACACTTGTAGCTCAAATTCCCGTTCCAACACAATGTAGATTGATTTGAACGCGTTAAAACGATTCGACATGATAGTTTTCAGTCTAGAGGGCCTAGCCAAGTGACGAGTACATACGCTTTGACAGCTGTTTTACTGATGGCTATTAATCTATCTACTCAAGTCCGAATAGATATCTTTGAGACGGATACAAATAAATGCTCTAAGCTTTTAATTGTTCGCGTGACTCTCTCACTTTTATGTCAATTCCATACGTTTTCTATCAATCCGTACGTTAATCAAATAGTAAAGAATCTTGGCTAGGCCTTCAGAGCGCCTAGCTAGCGGGATAGCGTCCTCAGGTACCTATTAGTCTATAGGGTCGGAGGACGACCTGCGCCACTTTTTCCAAGACTCGATCGCCGTTCGAGAACTTCTACAATTCATCCCATAGAGTTCAAAGACATCTACAAAGAGGGATTTAAATAAATTGAATGACCAGTCACATCTATTAGCAATTGGTGGTTTTATTTTATTTGCCTTCAACCCTTTTTTATGTCCCACTGCTGGGCACGGGTCTCTCCCCAGAACCGGGGAAGGCCTGGAGCATACTCCACCACGCTGCTCCAATGCGGATTGGCGGTGCGGTTTATTTTATTTAACTATCTTAAATACCACAATCATTGGTAAGGTCAATATTCATAAAAAAATGATCTATAGTTTCCAGTTTCAATTATTAAAATGCGCATAGATCTTAGATATAGAATCAACAACTAAAAATAATACCTAAGGGTCGTCGAGCCCATAAAATACAAAATCAGTATTCTATAACTCACACTTCAAACTTACCTACAACAAAATGATTTTATAATATTCCAATTATAAGTTACTATGACCTTCCCAACAGAAATGCCTGTATTCATCCAGCCTCGGAACAACAATAAACTACTTAGTACAACTGTAAGTCAGCGTTGAATTAAATTATTAACTCGCTTCTCCAACAAAACACCCCGGCTCGCGAGGGTTTAATGTTTCAGTGGAACTGTGTAACCGGTGGATTGTATGACAGGAAACTTTTACTTCATATTAGAAGTTTAACAATGTCTAAAAATCAAATGTATTTTAACAACTATTTGGAACGAACAGTTTCTTGAAGCGGCTTGTGGTAGGAATTGACTAGTAGAAATCGTACGTAACGAAAAACCGCAACGTCATTCACGTGACCAGGCTTTTTTACTGTAAAATTTAAATTAAACTCTTTCATTTTATTTGTTTACTTAAAATTTTAAAATTTTGTTATAATTATATTCAGAAAACTATAGAAAAAATAATACAACTTAGAGAGAGAGAGAGAGAGAGAGAGAGAGAGCAAGAAAGAGAGAGCAAGTTATATATAGGAGACAAAAATATAACATGAATATAGGAATAACGAAGTCTTGGGGGCACCGTGAAATCTTAAAGGTAAGATAGGTCTAAAAGCTTATAAAAACTGAACGTTATACGAAGAAATGAAGAAATTAAACATTAAGAAAATAATATAAGAATATAAGAGAACAGTTAACAATGACACTAAATCTATGTCTACATTTATCAACGAAAACTAAAATTCATTCCAAATTTGGCAATAAACTAAGTCAAATTGTACCTACACGTATCAAATATCAAGGGACGAATTGCACTTGGCCTGTTGCCAAACAACACAAACTAAACCGCGGCAAGCTAAAAACCCTGCATTCAACTAACTAAACTAAACTATTACATAAATAACCGCGAAGTGTACAATTCGTTTTAGCCCGCAATTAGTAGGTAGCTTTACAAGCAACGTATTCGGTCATGGAACTAAGTTGCACAAACACATGTCACATGTCAAGAGACGAAATGTTCTTGGCCTACTGCCAACCTACTGATGTAAAACTGAGCAACAGTGGTAGCGGACCTCGTGTTTATTTATAGATAGATAGATAATTCTTTATTGCACACCAATACATAGATTTTAGTAAACAATGTACGTAAAGATTCTAAGTACCCACGACACAGGGAACCCTAGTGTGGGGCTGTGAATTTAATTTTCCGTCCGTATTTATATTTAAAGAACGAAAAGCATGCATGCATATACATTATGTACGTTTGGTAGTTGGTACTATGCGTTGCCTTGCTCGTATGCGTTTGTAGTTTCAGTTTGAAGAAGTCCACCGCCTGCCAAAATACCTCAAGCTAATACTAATATACTCTAAACAACAGAAGTTGGCAAGGATTAAGCTGGAAGGACACGAGACTTTCAGCACTGCTGGCCACGACTTTCTACACTTCGTAAAGCCTGGCGCAAAGCCAACCGGGGAGACACTGGACACAACTACAATTATTAAGCGATACAGATTGAACGCAAAATTAGATAGACGAAGCAGTATGCTTCAATGCGGATTGGCCGAGATACAGGTAAGTCGCCAACCTATGTCAGATGTTGTCAAACTGATCAAAGGGCCTCCGACCAGAGGTATAACGACTGTCGAAAACAAACAGGACTGGACTGCTGAACGTGCCCTTCGAAGCACGGAAGCTGAAATGTGCCACTGACGGTCACCCATCCGAGTATTGTAGCTTAATTAGTGAGATAGCTTGCGATGTACACTACTAGCGGCAGAGAGGCTATGCGCGCTTCGAATTAGTTTAATCTTGAAAGTAGTTTAATCACCTGTAATATAGGTACGCTGCGCTATACGCACTGATGCCTTCACAATTAAAAAAAAATCCTGTGGCTTAATGATAGGTTCGCACAATATGCGATTATATTATAATTATATGGTCTGTTATACGCTGGTGATATTCTCGAAGATTACTCATTGTTAAAAAAGTCTCTTGTACTAGCCACTTCAATAAGTACCTAATGCGAATCTGATCTAAAAATGGAATATCTATCTCGATCTTTAATGCAGTGTTTCATAAATTCATTTGTTTCTAAGATCGAGTTTAGGTTAGGTTAGGTTAGTTTTACATCTGCAACAGGCATAGGCTACTGTACGAGTATACGAGTAGCTGCATAATCGACGCCAGTTGTTAAATCCTTACTTCGAGTGTCCCCTGCTGTTCTCTGGCAAGTAAATATTTAGCGGAAAGCCGGACAACTTAGCACAGTTGGACATTAGAGTCATTAATCACGGGAGAAAACTTAATTGGACGGCTGCCCGACAGACTCCTAGGCGGACAAGTTAGTAGCAACGCTTGGACATTCTAGGATATAAAAATCTAAGGCACGATAGTAAGTTTCCTTTTTTCTGGTAATAAAAATCGAGCTGAACTTGCGAACGAACTATAGGTGGTAAATATAGGGAGGCACCATTATGTCTCTTGTAACTCATCACCACAATAAGTAATGTGTACCTACTTATTAATGCTTGAGGGAATTAAGGGAAAAGCCGGTTAAAAACACGTTTGAATATCAGCAAACTAAAGACTTTGATAACTTAGTCGAAGCGATTATCTTTTTAGCTGTATTTTACCATCCTATAAACGCTTAGATAAACGTTAAGTGTTTGCTTAGAAAATTACGTGCTCACAAGTAACGTTCAACTTTAAAGCTTTTTGCTTTGAACGAGCAAATGTTTAGCAACAAGCTGCCGAGTTGGATATTAGCGTCATTAATCACGTAGAAAACTTAATTGGACGACCAAACGATACAGTCAAGAAGTCAACTTGAGATTATTCTAGTTACTTTTAATATAGGTATGTATACGCTTACGAGTATATAAGTCAGTTTATTGCAATGTTAGCCAGATAAAACAGTCCATGTTTAGAATAAGTATTTTTGTAATGGATTAATGTCCGTTTCCTTCAAAAAGGTACCCGGATACTGTAGGAGTGACGACGGATTATGTCGAATTTTTAGTGTAGAAAACTATTAATTTGTACTAATTTGTTTTGTACCATCCAAAACACAGGAAAAATTATAGTTAATTTATATGCTACGTCTTCATATATTCCCCAATGAGGAAACAACAAGGAGTAACAAAATTACCCAGCGCCGGTAATAACAACTATTCCGTAGTTGATTCCAGCTATTAATTGTGACACAAGACACAATTTATACGTTGGCGACCAACTGTTTTATTGAGCTCAGAAACTTTTAGTTCACATTGCAGTCGTTTCGTTTCAAGAGTTCCAGCGGTTTTAAGCTACTGCTTATACTTATTTCGAAGTTACGACAGGGCACAACTTTCGTCGTTGACAATTATGACACCGGGTTCGTACTTAGCTCCGATTATTAAAAGACATTAAAGTTGTGTAAGCCACATTGTGAACCAAACTTTTGAAAGACATTTTGTTTCAATTATAATAATGTACAGTTTCCGCCTAATCCTAACCGACATGATAAATGTGAAATTGTGTTGATTGATCATACATTCTCAGCTAAACTACTGAACTGATTAAAATGAAATTTAATATATAGATAGTTTGACGCATGAAAAATAACATAGACTTAACTTTTTTCTATCAAAGAATCAAACCTTAAATAGGGTTGACATTTTATTTTTTTATCTAATAATATCAATGCTTTTGATGATAAAAAAAAATAAAAACTAGAAATAATATAAGTAAATACTATTAATTAATACGTATATCAGTTATGTGTTACAAAATAAATGTAATTGAACCATACCTGTCCATGGTTGACAAAACCGTGCCTCCTCGCGATGTCATCCACGTGTTCCGGTCCTCCCGGTACATGCACAGCGAAATGGTTGTGGTACATCGCCTCTGGGAGACTCGCGCACACCTGCAGTGCAGCCAGCAGCGCTAGCACGCGCCATGACAACACCATGACAGAGGACTTGAGCGAGCGCGGTCACAACCACATCTGGTGCAAACACTACACGGTAGCACGTCACTTCACCCACTTTAGCACCTTATCATCACCGTCTTATATTACACTGGTGGTCGGCTCACAAACGCACCGATGTCTCATCCCTCGCTACCTGAAACCAAAACGAACCCACTTAAGCCACTGAAGCGCACGAACACGTAGATAGGTTTAAACGGGCTAATTAAAATGAGTCGCGCTCTACCCCGAACAAAGGACCCGCGAGACACATTAAATTTTAATAAAGAGATAGCTGGCTCCCATAGGATTCACACGCTCGCCGACCGCTTATTTTTAACTTTCGTACGAGCCCCATATTATTTATGGGGATGAAGGGATATTTAGGGCACGATAAACATATTTGCGAGCGGTAAAGGCACGGCAAATCGCGCGCCAGATAAAACGCAATAAGCGGACGCACAAATGCGAACAAGTTAAAAAAATCCGGGGGGAAATCCCGAGATAATCCAGATAAGCCACGCGGGCAAAGTATGAAAAGCCTGACCGTGAATATATCAAAAATATTTATGAAATTTCATTTGGAAATTTATCCGCCGTCCGCGTGGAGCGCGAGTAAAGCCTTTGCGCAGATTCTTTGCGGAGTCTGTCGGATTGCCTTTGAGAAATTTTTTCGACTGCCCTTCTGAATACTTTCGAAGAACATTATAGATAACACCGGAAGTCACTTACAACTCGCTACTCGAAAAATAAAGTAGTGAGACGTATTTTTCGCATGCCAAAGTTTATTTCCAAGTATTTTTATAGCAACGATATTTCGAAGCTGAAAGAGTATTTTGTATTATTTCCGATAGAATAGTATTTTTCCGTATATTGAAACAAAACTATCGCAAGATAATGTAAGAATACTGTTGATAACTTTCTTCAAAGATCAAATTAAGAAGACGGTAGAGATAAAATATACGAATTTGATCATAACTGGGTTAAGCTAATGAATGCATTTGATATACATACATTTAATACTCCTCCACATAAACTTTAATTATGCTAATCTCAGAATCATCCGTGCAGCGTAAGGTATTTAAACATCTACACCAAAAAGTATATATTCACGTATAATATATACCTAGAGGAGACCGAAGTGTGGCATCTTTACGATTATGTTCGTAAAAGCAAGAAGGTGTCCTAGCCAGATTCGCGGAATTCTAATATCCTGTTCGTCAGGATTGCTGCATAAAATCCTTTGCGAGTTCCCTCTTCAGGATCTTCACACGTAGTATACGTCTACACATCCGAGTACCGTAAATTCTATAGTAGGTACTTACTATTAAAAATAGGTACTTTTGTCTTTTAAAAAACTTCGTAATATTTTTTATAAATATAAACAGCTTAACTCACGTGTAATTTTTAATAATGCCCGATTAGTTTCAGAACATTACAAGGTCCTTCTTTATGAGCTCCCGTTGGTCAAGTCGCGACTAATACTGGATTACACATAAAATATTAATTAACAAATTTTACATTACTCATGTATTATATTGGTAAGTTAATAGCACAGAAAGACCGTATTGGAAATATGTATTTATTAAACTTTTTTAAACCATATTATGACAAAACACTAAAGCACTACCTTCTCGACTTAGTCTGTTACTTTCAACAGTCTACGATCGTGTATCACATAAGATCCGTGTATATTTTACACGTAGCTATTCATACGTCATCGGTTAAAGGTCTCACCTTCAACCTAAACCGCTTGGCCATAAAAACTTCTGAACGTTTCAATCGCTTTAATGCATGTGACAAAGTTTATACCTTGAAATCTTTTTTATTACATGGAGGTTTAATCAGTAGTGTTACTAGAGAGTTGACACGGAATAGCAAGAATATTTTTATATAACTAACTAGCATATAAGTATACTCGTAATCAGCACTTCTTTCTGAAAAAGTCAACACTAATGGTTTTATCAGCACTTCTTTAAGAAACCAACACAAGCGTTTAACTTACTCGTAATAATATATCGCTTTTCGTGGCCCACACTTTAGAATTTCGTAATAGCAGCTCCACGTATTAATATTTATGAGGGTGCTGTCGAACATATCGGTACTGGCATTTGAACGCACGCCGGCCGAGCGTTCCCATTTGTTACACCTACTCATCATCCGTAACTTTAGACACTGTTTTGGTAAATCTGTTTCGTGTTCGGATGATACTTTAAAAGGAAATTTTCGGATGGAAATTTAAAATGTCGAACGGCTATGCAATTTACTTTTACAGTCAAGTTAAGCTGAAGTAACGTTTAAACTTGTATTTTATTTGCTGGATGAGAAGAGCACAGGACCGAGATGGTTGGCAAGCTACGCAGGATGCCTACACTCAGTTTTTCAGATTTGATAGAGTTAAGAAATTAACAGGTATGGAATCTGACGTAAAATAAAGAGTAAAGCGAAATACTCATGGTTTTGTATGTACTCGTAAATAGCGAGCATTCGTAACAAGGCGTGCAATTTGATAAAAAATACGTATCCAGAAAGTTACGCCTATCATTTAGCATCACAATAAGACATCGCGCATATTGAAATTAACAATATTTTATGAATTTTAAAAGGTGGGACATATTCATTGACCTTCAGAGAGAGACGGTGTTTAAAAGGGCCTCAGGGGTACCCAAATTAATTCTATGAGATCGAAGGGATAATTTAATTACGGGCCCGAATCCTCGCTACATATAGACGAAGGGAAATATTTACAAGTTGATAAATCAACGGGCACATATTTCATTCGGTACGCATTAAAAATTCCCCTGGCGTACATAAATTTTAATAGGAAATGCAAAGGATTTTTTCGTAACGAATTTATTTTATTACTGCCATTCGCTTGTTAAGTTCTTGTGAGCTAAATATTTACATCTGGTTCACTAAAGTTGTCTATTGTCTAAGTTCACTAAAGCGTTAATGGCATCACATTAGAAATTGCTGAAGCCACACACACGAATCAAGTTCGGCAAGATTCCTACTTTGAACCTAATTATTAGCCTTATATTTAAATATAACATTATCTGTGATAAATACACTTATCTTACTCTAATGTTTCGGTAAGCATTGCTAAGATATAAAGAGATGGCACAGGTTTCTTGTATGACGCTCTAAGAAGTGTAACTTGTTACGGTCGTACCTACACATAAGGATCACACACTATTTTTTCCGCCATCAAATCTTAAGCACAAATAGGTGATGTCGCCGGCAAAAGCTAGTGGCAAAAGATTGATTAACGCCCAAGAAAGATATCATCAACGCCCCAAGTCAAATTTTCAATGTCGTCTTTGCGAGCACAACTTAATAAGGATTTGATTAAGGGGACACAATTTGTCTTAAAATTTGCAATGTTAGTTACCCCGTCATCTAAGATTGAACGTGGGAGCGGGCATTATCATAATTAATTCAGTGGGAGCCGAAGACAGTGCCGTTGGGAAGACGAAAGGCTTCATTTAATGCAACGTTAAGCTTTATTAACTTGACATGGAAAGTGATGTGACGGAACGGTGCCGACACAGAAAGGATTGGCAATTTATCGACAGATAAATTGCTATTATGAAGCGCGCATAACCTCGCTGCTAGTAAAGCAAGCGATCTCACAAATTAACTGACCTTGAGCGCAGTCGTTACTGAGATGGATGACCGCTAATGGCAAAGTACAAGCTTCAAAAATTTGCACTAATATTTAGTTTTTTTTTATCATTATTAAATAACAATTATTTCCAACAGATTTTTTTACAATTAAAAGACTTTAAAAATACACATAATATATTCCTTATTAGAAACACGACAGTATAGATATTTGATGGGACATGATCGGATGTTAACGTAGTAGGTAGTATGTAGGTGCTGCGTTCATTTAATAACGGGGCTCATGAGGATAACACCGCAAGCCTCGCGAGCCCAATATTGAACGGACCTTATTGAATCACTGACTCATATAATAACATAAGTGAGTAGCGGAAGAAAAAGTTTATTTTGATTTCAAATAATATTACGAGTATTTACAAGCATTTATTTTGTTTCATCTGTCGTGGATTGTTTGTATGAGTATGTAATCAAATCTTGCAAGTTAAATACCCGCTTCTTGCTTACGGTTTGAGTTGATTTTGGATTTATATTAATACCGGATGACAATGCAATATTATTATGATGATGACAAATATGGTGAAGAGGGACGCTGGCTATAGGATATATATGCGCCCTGTTAGTCAGAAACCCAAAGTTCGCAGAACTACGAGTATCTTAACAAACATTTCCAGTTAAATAAAAGCTTATAAAAAATTATAATCATTGTAACATTAAGTCTTTATTACGTTTTTAATCAAACGACAAATTTTACTTTTCGCTCATAACATCAAATCAGGTCTATGAAAAATTTTCAATTAATTAAGGCATGAAAAGCAGCCCGTAATATAAGAACGCTGTGTTTCATACTAGGAAAATTTTATCAAATTCTTCTCTGCACATTCCTTCAAAATTGAATAACGTTTCTTGAAAGTTCATAAAGCTTTTATTATAAATATGTGGAAATAAAAGTATAAGATATGAAGGAATAATAAATTTAGAGTAGGCTTTGAAATTAAACACAATGAATATTATGTCACCATCTAATGTAGGTACTTCGACCAATAAAACCGATATAATATGTATTGTATACTTATGTCCTAAAAGTTCTTCTTAAGAATTGATCAACGAGGAATAAAATCATTATGTTCATGTCTGGGATAAATATTAAAACTGTTACAAAATATATAATCATATCCATCATCAATCAATAACAGACACTATACAAAGACAATTTCCATCCCTATTCCATCGCACGATAAAAAATCGCCGTTTCCAATCCGCAACTGCCAATTAAACCTTTCACCAACAATACCGATATTCCGAACAACCCTGTCCGTTTTCGATAGATTCCTCGAGGCGCCAAAACCTCACCGTCGAACACCTCAATAATTAGCAGGTTATTCGCAGAAGTCGAGCATCGCGTCATGAATAAAACATCTTTCACGGAATAGGGCTACTATCGATAACCATTCTCACTTGACCTCCGGCTCGCTGTAAAGGGATCACGATCAGGGTTTCTATTACTGTGGATTATGTAGGCTCGCTGGAGCTAAACGCAAACAGGCCAGTCAAACAAAGCGATGTGTAGCAAAGAGCATTCTCTATAAAATAGGGTAATCGTGGAAGTTTGGGCTATAAAGATTTCATGTACATATGTAGATTGATAAAATTGTCTAATAAAAAAAACGGTTTACAGTTACCGCGCTAATCCGCCGATCTCCTCCGGTGCCCGGTTACACCTTCGAGTACCGCGAAATGATAGCCGAGGTGTAGCTGTCGTCAGAGCTGGTCAGCAGATCAGCGCGCGACAGAGACAGCGCCAAAGTTAAATCTTGATGTTACAACAGGCAATTTCGCAGCAGTAACGCGCGCCATACAAACGATACCGTGCGGATCGTTGCATTCAGCGGTTTCGCTACTAGCGTTCCGCGGCGGAGATGTGCTATCGCAATGATAAAGGGAAAAATTTTCGAGTCCCACGAATTCGTTCAAACTCATCCGCAAATTTCCGGCATCACGTCAATATTTCAATATCCGTATTCATCAAAACAATAAACTCGTTCGACGACGCTTCGACGAACTCAACTTCTGAATTTCGCGAACGGAAACCGCTTGTAACAGAAACATTTCGCGTTTCTATGAGAGCCCGTAGTCGGTTCATGAGGAAACTACAAAAGAAATTTCTGAAAAAAATACTAATAGTTTTTTTTTTGTTGAAATCGAACGTATTAATATACCTACTGACTTCTACCTCGCAACTTACACTGCTAGCACAGGATATACAGCGTCCGTCCTACATAATTTCACCTCATGTTCAATCAAATATGTTATTCATTCATTCTTTCATAATCAAGGCTATGAACAGTTTCTGTATGGTTGAGTAGTAACATAAAAACTTTCAACCTTTTAAATATTAAATAGATTTGATTTGGCAAAATACAAATAATTGTGAACACGCATTTTTTAAAAACTTTTAACTGGATTTTGACCAATTATTTCTTTGAACAAACTATGTGACAATTTAAAACTTTATAGAAACGACTGTACAAACTAGAACTTTTCTTTGCTTTTCTGAATAAATAACTAACAAAATGTCTTGAAAATATACTTTAGAATTATTCATAAATTACTTGTTTTGTTTGAGTTGGACATTAGCTCTCACTCGATAAGAGCAATAATAAACGGGGAAACTTCCCGCGGGCGTAACTTTAGGAATACGCGAGTTAGTGGGTAATAAAAGACCATAAAACTGATGAAACACTGCCATTTGTCAGATTTCAGATAAAATTGTAGGTGAGAACCGAGTGGGAACTGTAGGCGTGAGGTTCTTTTAATAATTTATCAGCAAAATGTAAGTTACATATGACAGCGAAGTTTATAATCATAATAAGAAAACTGTTTTTTTTACAATATCACAATGACGTAATTAATATATATTATATTAGAAACTATTCCTTCCCCACATAAATTTTGATTATGTTAAATATCAGAGTCCTCCGTACAGAATAAACAGCGTTTTTAAAAAGATGCCTAAAGTTTTTACTTTACGTTTTAAAATATAGACCTGACGGTCTATCTGTAAAAACCAAAAGTAAATTCACTCAAAAACAAAAGGAATTGTTAAGATGGCTTATTATGCCGAGGCACGCGGTAAGGCGTGCGGCCCGTAGCTCGGCGCTACGCTCGCTACGCCGGCGACTACGTGCTACGGCTCGTGAAACATGAATAAGTGAAACGCTGTTTTAGTGAACACCCAATGCTACGTTTTCGTATTTTCAGGTCATTATTGTTTGGCCTTCCCAGGCCCGCTTTCAAACTTGGCCATAGCTCCATGTACCCACTCTGTATGCAAATGTGAACGTTAACGAAATCAACGCCTACAAAAGAGTGTGTTCGCCTTATACGAAAAGAAAATGATTTTGATATATTTTCTTTTATACGCTCATTTTTTTGTAAGTTAAAAATAGACAAAATAAAAGTAAATGCTTTTTTCTGTATCTTTTAACACATATGTAGTCGTATTCATAGGAGTAACTTTACATCACTACTATTAATACGTAACTGCTATGCTTTACCCTTACACTTACCCCTAACAGTCGATAGGGTAAGCCCAAGTCTAGTGGCGGTCTCTCGAGACCTATTGTATCCTGTTGGTACACTTGATAGCTCCGATGCGAGTGATTGCATGTTCCCCTTGTCTATCGATATGTGTATATGTAGAGATGTTTAAGTTCTGAATTATATGCATATGCACTCGTATATATACATACAAGGCTACACAGTATTACGTCAGCATATCATTAGTAGTTTTATTCTTAGCTTTGTTTCTTCGAGTATAATACTTCGACATTTGACTTCGCAAGATTCTACAGCGATTGAAGCTTATATTCTCTAACTAAAAGTACAAAGAAAGTTAATAATAAAATTCTTACTGCCATCAGTGTGTCTAAAAATGTATTTGTCTATACTATAATAAGACTGTAGAAATATTTTTTCTGTACATTAAATATTTTTTCGAAAGTTTTACTCGGGGGGGCTTTATTAACGATATAGAAGCCAAAAATATATTTTTTAAAACTTTTGTCTGTCTGTCTGTCT
>DWAV01000279.1:0-22522 GCA_018231305.1 Noctuana lactifera
GATGTTCAACCGTGGTAAATGTCTGATGTCATGCTATAGACGCCTACTGCGTCCATTTGGTATTCAGAGATTTGCATTTTTTAAGGCGATCGAAGATCTTGTTGTTAGATATTTACGGATCGTATCTTGTTATTTGTTTATCAGTCGATCATCGCTGCACGATATTTTATCAGACCTTTTGCTTGCTAACTAGCTAATAATAAAGTTGTTTAGTAAGCAATTTCACGTTTTTTATTCAAATTTTTGCATATTCAGGCAAACGAAACTCCCATCAATTATTACTTAATAGTTTGGTAGCAACGATTTTAATTTAAAGAATTCTTGTCACATCAAAAGGGTAGGTAAAGGTCTTTTAAATAAGCAGGTATGATTTGTTCATTAATTTTCAATGAATTTACCATTAAGAAAAACTTAATTTCTTCTCAATTTCGTCATAAAATGTCAAAGTCGACGTGAAAGAAGATGAATTAATAAAAATTTAAATATCATGAAGATGCACGAGATTAATATTCAAGAAGAGAACTGTTTGAACGACTTCAAAATAAGGAGGAGGTTCCTAATTCGTCAGGATTTTTTCTCTAATCCGTAACTTATACCTATTTTTAGAGTTGATATGCCAGAAAGATTTAAATTAAATTTAATATAAGTAAGAAGAATTAAATTTGTATAACTAATTCCGACTCACAGCTTAAATGTGATAACATACAGTATTAAATAGGCATTATAAAATAAAATATGGCCTTATAAAATAAAAATACGCAGTAACTTTAATTAATTTTTTTTAAACATATTTCAAGCACCTTATGAAGGTGCGTCTGACACTTTTTGATATAATCGGATAGTCAGCTTTATCTTTTCTGTCTCCCGTGGGACGTGCGTCAAGATAGAGTCAAAACCATAATAACTTTTACGACTGCCTGAAAACGTCCAAAAGAATAATATTATTCTCGTAAGTCTCTCGCTTTTTTTTTCCCTGCAAATATTTGTTACTTAGCAGTTATTAAAAGTTAGCAAAAAGTGATAGTTAATTGTTCTGAATTGGTTACAGACGAGAAGAATATGCAGCCTTGTCTTGTCTGCCTGACGGATATTATCATGTTGCGAATGGTATGACGCGTTGAGTTACCGGGCCACTATGTAAATGTCGCGTGCCAATGGAGTCACAAGTTCGAAAGCCAAAACAAATAAATTGCAAAATGTTTAGAAAACAGCATATATTTTACATAATAACGGACATTAAAGAAATTTGGCAATATTTTCGCAACATGGTTCTAATAACACGAACACAATAGAAGTGACTATACTCGTATACAAGCGCGAATGGATGTAAGTACTTAATATGAAGTCTGACCTTGCATTCAGGGTAATGAGTTAATTAGCATAACCAATTAATAAGTTTTGGTTTGAATTCGTGTAGTCATTAAATACACCAAGATTGTATTGATATTGTTAGAGTTGCAATCAGATGAATAGGTATTTTTAAACTCTTGTCTCATATTATTAATAATTATTATATTATGAGAATTTTCTTACTATATATTTTATCTACATATTAAACTAAGTGCAAATAAAACATTAATAACAATAATTTTATGAGTATAAACGGCTTAGCTCTCGGAGTTTTTGACAACTCTTAACGGCATGGAATGGATTAAAGGTGTAGTAGGTACAGTCTAAAGCTAATCTTAGTTGAAATAAAGTTAACTTTAATACATACTTATAGTTATTTACTTGATAATTAGGTACACATTGTTTCATTTCTATACAATTCTTGTCAAATAAAAACGTTATATAATTTACTTTATCATCATTAGCTTTAATTGTGCAATGTAGCCTGAGAGACAATAATCAGGTGTGAAAAAACATCTTTTTGATTAGGGTGGTTGGAACCCGTATGCCTACATATTCTATTATTTGAAGCGAGCATCTTGGTCGTCATGAGTAGCATACCAACCTATTACTTACGAATTCTCCTGCAAACTTCAAATAATTAATACGACACACATATAAAATTATATTCATATTTAACTGGATAAAGCATTGATGATGGATAAATTACCTGTCTAGGCTACTGGCGCACTCGATACGGTAATTGCGAAGTATTGCTTATTACTTTTATCTAACACGATATCGTAAATTTCTTAAGTAAAATAACGCAAAACAAACTTGCAAACAAGTTTTAATTAGCCTTATACAATGCATAACTATCGACTGCAATGTTTATTTTAACTTGGCGACCTAATTTGGTGAATTGCAAAGGCACGCTGAATTTTGTTGGGAATTAGTCCATGAAAATAAGGCTAAATAATACACGTTCTGCGGATATGGCCAGTATTTTTTTTTTCATTTGATTATTTGTGTAATTTAATTATAATTTACTGAAAGGTATTATTTTTATGGATAAAAATTATTAATATTACATATTTATACACGTGATATTTTATTAAAAATACATACAAATCTAAATCGGTTGCCATTTGCTACATACCTAACTATTCAAATCTAAAAACTACTCAATACCAGAAATCATCTTTCGTTTAAAGAAATGTCGACAGATTTGATGCACATAAGACTCACTGCCACCATAATTCTGCTTTGTCTAGCTAACGAATTACATGAAACTGATACTAAACTTACTCGTGCCTACTACGTAGAAAGTTTGTAACATGTAAATTATGTTGCATAATTTTTAACCTGTTTACTGTGTATATTATAATTATTTAAAAAGAAAGTTAGCAGTCAGCAGTAGAAATGAAACAAGAAAACGATTTTCTCTTGAGGAAAAATATTTCATTACGTAATTCTGCGGAAAAAAAGCTTTATGTTAAAAACTAGCTGGAACTGAAATGAGATGAAAGATGAAATAAAAAAACAAGATAAAAAATATTTGCCAGATCATATTATTTATATAACTTCGAGGTTATGCAAATAGTTTGGCCATCCCTATAATGCGATTTTAAAACGCTTCACTTTGGAGTCTGCATACCTACACAGAAATCCATTAGGGATTTAATTTATTTCTCTCAGAACTGAATCAGAGTCAATGTGCTATTGCTATTTCAACATTTTCTATACTGTTTTGGTGTATTGGCATTTGGCATGGAATTATGTGAAATTTTACAAGTGACAAGAGTAAATGAAATAAAAAATAATTGAATTTTATGAATATTGGGTGAACAGGTGATCTTTTCTAATTTAGTACAGTTGCTGTACGAGCGAAATACATAGGTACATTAAATTCTGTATGGATTTCAAAACAATATGTATAAAATAATTGTCAACATATTAGGAAAATGACACAAGGAAACTAGTTCTTGAATTCGCGGATTGCCCGTGGAATTTATCTAAAAAATATTTTATTTATTTATTTCATAAGGACACTGCTCCAATTGTATAATATTATATGACTTTAATCATTATATTGCATAATCGTATTGCATTCTTCTGTATATTTAGTATTATACAAAAAAGTAATTATGAGATTGCGTAATTTTATAATCATTATAAAATAATTAAATTAAATTTTTTCAGATAATACTTTCTTAAGCTCATTGAACTCTTAATTAATAAATGAACCTCACAGGTCTCTTTTTGTTTAAATGTTTTTAACTTAACATTACAATTGAATTTACTCGTATGCAATTAATTGCCTCGTAAAACTAAAAACTGTTTTTTTAAGGACGGCATATTATTATCTAGTACGTAGCTTCATTAACAAATTATCTCTTATATTTTAATTACTTTTCCTGTAGTCGAACTCCGACATTTGCATAAATTATAACATCAAAATAGATGACAATAACTGTCTTCTAACAGTGTCCCACTATCCTCTATCTAACATTAGACAGTCGTGTTCTCTCCACCGACAGCGAATTCCCAACGTGACTCTGTTATATTCACCAAATTAAACTTACTCGTAAATGAAAACAATTTTCTCGCATCCTCTTAATTACCAAAATAACAGAATTCATGTTTAGTTTGATGATTCAGCGAATTGGATGGGAAACACACGCAATATTGAATAGCGCGATCGTAAAATGTTTATTAACTATGTTTTAGCACACTGAATTTGTAGCTGCAGGATTTACTCTAATAGTGTTTCGCAAATTAAAATAAACTTTTAACAAACCTACGTATGATTTATGTTAACAGCAAACTGTAGCGGGCATTAAGAATAACAAGGCACTTGGCTGTAAAATTATGCCTCCATAACTTTGACCCACTTCCTCCCGACGCATGTATGAGCCGATTCTACCTACCTAGTAGTAGTGTCACTGCTAATTAAGCTTACATACATAATATTATATTACATATATTCAATTCCATTAACTTTAATACTTATTGCCCGCCCGCGAAATTCCTAACGGTACTTATTTTACATCTTTGAATAAATAAATATAAAACGTAATGAATAAATAAAGGTATGTAGGTATAATGAGTTGATTGGTCTGTCTTTTAAATTGAAAACTCTATATCAATCAACACGACCTTTGCTTTATTCTTACTGGGTTACGGCGCGAAGATTCAATTATGAGATATCGTTGAACAATACCATATACGATTCGGCAACGTTTCTTTCCTTTGTTTACTCATAACAACAGACGTGTAACGAAAACACTGATTCTACGTACGTTCGTTCTCATTTCGGTCATACTTGTACGTATGAGTGCCTCGGGGTCATTTGCGAGCTGCAATCTTTCGCGGGTAAGTCGAATCATTATCGTTTTATCGCGTCCGACTCTGTAGTACAGTATTTTATAGTGATTTTATAGAAATCTTAGGTATGTACCTACCTACCTACAATATTACATCGAGATATATAAGTATGACTACTAAATTCCACTGTAAAATTCTTTTAACCTTCTAACATTTGTCTGAGAGATTGTTGAAACTTGGTGTACCTACCTACTGCTAACATTGCATTTTTGGAATATTTTATTTATATTTTGGAATATTATTTTTGTATGTACCTAACAAAATATTGTAAGTAGTTCAACCTCGTAATAAATAGTAGATATTATAACACATTAATTACAATCTTTATAAAATGAATCCTAGTTAAAAAAAAACAATACTGCGAGAATCTGCACAAAAATCGTTGGGTTTTTGCGGCATGGTATTATTAAAACAGTTTACTGACCCCTTCGAATTCGTGTTTACGTAAAGTTGTTATGTTCCGTGAGAATGAATGGTTCTCGGGAACGGGTCTGGAGCTGGGAGTCTGGGCGTAACGGTCGCAGCCCCAGGCGATATGGTAATGCATACGAGATGCCACGTTTTGGCCTGTGGTGCCACTAACCCACATCTCGACGGCTCCAATGATGCGACTGTTTGGCCGGCGCGCTCCCAAACACGCTCGTTATACTTTCATATTGATCGTCGAAAGTTTCAATGATTGTGTAGGAAGTAGGTATTTGACTTAGCCTAATGTTCACTTCAACTTTGTAGGTGTGGGTATAATGTTTTGACTGCGATTTAAGACGTATCAATTCAATTCCCACGACTAATCGTGTTATTATAATACCTACACTTTTGGAATTATATATTGTAATTTTAATGTAGAGTTATTGTTGAATTTTAAATGCTAAAAAAATCCTCTTAAAATAATAATAATAATATTATTAAGTTAATTCAATTATATAATTGTATATAGAAGCTCATCGTTTAGCAAAGATTTTAAACATAGCTCATCTTGAGACGTTTAACCGAATCACAACGGTGAAAGAGAGAGGCCTCGCAGTAACCGCAAGCCGTTCATCGTACGCGCTTCTTTACTGAATTTTTATTATGCAAACTTATGAATGTTTTTGTTGACAGATTGAAACCAGAAAGCAATAATAAAACCTGCACGGCTGTGCGTGACACACGGCATGGAGACAGTCGTGTTCGCAGAGGAGTTCATCACCATAGTACCGGTAGGTGAAACTAAGCCTGCTGAGAAGGATCCGGCATTTGTCACAGTATTGACAGTAGGCGAAGCGACCGGAGCCGCGGAGGTTGTGGTATGTAGACCACGGGGCGCACGACTTGGCCTCGGTTTAAAATTCGAAGGGGGCTCAGCAGCAGCTGAGAGAGTAAGAAGGCTACTGGTACAGTCATGCGCAGAAGATAGTCCCGCAGCAAATGCCAAGACGCCTTGGGGTAAATTGATCCCTGGAGATGAAATTTTAGCTATAGACGGTATTTCAGTTTCGGAATTGACGAGAATAGATTGCGTACGTCGACTCAAAGATTCTGATGAAACGTTAACTCTCCTGGTACGTCACTTTGAATTAGAGGATAAGGTGACTCAGAGTAATATGGAGAATACAGAAGTCATCCCTACACCAAAGCAGAATGTGGAAATCACTAGACCGACAACATTACCTCCACCAGTTCCACCCCGAAAACTTGGAAAGAAAAACTCTTTTAAAGACAAGCCTACTCTTCAAACCGTTGGAGAACAAAATGCACTTATTAACATAGATGGACACAAAGGTCTCCAAAATGACAAAGATACTATTATTCCTACCATAAACAAGTTGTCAAGAAAGTCTTCATTTGATAGCCATATACATCGACAGAGTAAAGAAGGTATTGCATATTTAAAGAAAGGTTCTCCTGAAGAAGTGCGACGATTGGTGCGTCGGTTATCAGATGGCAAAAATATACCTCCAGAGGCTGAAGTTTATATTGATCTGTTGTCGAATGAATGGGAACGTTGTTTAGTGTTTGCAGATGCCGAATCTGATGATACAGGTAGTTCTATATCGACAGTCGTTGATAGGCTTGGATCCATGGCAAGCTCAGTAGAAAATAGCATTCCTTCTACACCTATAATGCCACAAAAGTCTATTGACATACAAAAAGTTTTAAATTCCATTGAAAACATTGATACGAATATATTGAAAGATATGACCAGTTCGAAGTTTTTAGAAAGGCAAATGGACATAAACAATAAATGTAAAATGTTAGAAAAAAGCTCTGCAACAAACGGTTTTGCAAATCATGATGCTATTATTAAAACTTCTCATTCAGAAGAACCAATCTTACCGCCAAAGAAAGTGCAATCAAATGATAAAAACAATAATAATACTTTTACTCCTACTAATACACAGAAAGTAGATATAAGCGAAATTTGTGAAACGACCGATAAATTAATTTCAAAACAAGAAATAGGATCTGATAAACCGAAACCTATGCCTAGAAACACGAAAATCGAACGAACGACAAGTGAAAAGAAGCGTCGACCGATACCCATCCCAGAAACTCTAGTGCCGTCTGCACCTGAGCCGCTCCTCACTCCAACAAAGAAGAATTGCATCGAAACTTGGTTGCAACGATCAGAGGCTGAAATGAACAGTAAAATAGATGACAAGTTCGAAGAAGTAACAATGCCTGAAGTATTGCCTCGGCTTATTGATTTTGTACCAAAGAACCAATTTAAAGAAAGTACGGAATCATCGACATGTACACGTCCTACAGCGCCTCCTCCTCCACCACCAGCAGAAGTAAGAGAAGATGGTTCCGGTGCCTCATTGGATACTATTGGAGAATTAGATGAATCTGCCGATGTCACTGATAGCACGTAAGTAGAATTAGTTTTTTTTACCTTTTAAAAATGATTTATGTTTCTTCATTGTACTATGGTGTAATAACAACATAATTATATAGTATGTATCTACTTTTCAAATTGTATATAACTATAACTAACAATAATGTACTATATACCATTCAATCTCGTTTATCAGTTTTTATCAATTATTTTGTATGTACTCGTAATAGTTTATAAATTATTTTGTTGATCATGCGAATAAGCAGTAAATTTTTTCGAAATGAAACTTATTTGCTGCAATTAAACCGTAAAAATATAAACAATAGGTATTAAAGCTTTTTAAATTAAAACGTCTGTTCGGGAAAATGAGAAAAGAAATATAATTTTGCTAGTAACCGACAAGTTTAACTCGCTCTAGATACAATTAACCGGTTGTAGGTATTTATATATGATGTAGTATTGTAGTAAGCAGTCCATTAGTTTCCAAGAGCCCTTTTCGATCAAATTAAACTGGAAATTATTTTAAATAAAGAAACTTAATACGAAAGTACAAGGTAAGTCACAATAATTTATTGTTTTGCTTTGAACATAAGATAAAGCGATTTGATATAAATGAAATGCAATCCAGTTCTTACAATTACATTCGACTGTGCTGCAGTGTTATCAAAAAGTATTATTGGACCGCATCCGAATGTTTGTGTATTTTAAAAATAGTAATATCTTGTAACTGAACTCCTTTCCACCATGAGTCAGTCATCAGTGAAAGAAAGTTTATTTTCACTTCAGAAATAATGACCGTTCGCAATAGTAAATATCTATTTAGACTTCAAGCAAAAGGCATTAGTCGTAAAAAGAACTACCTATATCTGATTTTAATGTTAAGATGATTTTAATAAATCTTACGTAATTTTAACGTAACAAAAATATTACCTACCAAGAGATTCTTCTTTAATATGGTAACAAACTGCCTAATCTGTTAAAAATAATTTAAAAGAATATATTTCTAAATACCTGAAATTAAAGATAGTTGTTTGCAAGAATTAATTATCTGTACAAATACTATTGTGTAGTATATAATGTATTTTCAACAATGTATACACTGTACTAAGCATAAACGAGTAAGTATCTTATTAAACGTACAGTTATGGTACTTGTATAAATCTACATCATTCATAATTAGAATCTTCTACAAATGTAGCGATACAGTTGCTGTACTTCCAACAACTTCCGTCACTGAGGGGGTTACGCATCCCGCCCAGAGGCATTGTTCTTCTGCGGTTTGGCTATTACATATGCTACATTTTCTTTGTAGGACACTTCCTACATCCATTCGAAGGCATAGGTTGGTGCAGTATTTTTTTCCTGCAAGATCTTAGAATCTATTCTACAGTTATGCCAACATCTAAAAGTTTACTACGCCCTTTTAACCGATTTGATTTATGATATTATATTGTCAATATAAATCCAGATGATACAAGCCGACAAACAAACGTTAGCAGTAACATTCGACCGTCAAGGTCATCCAACTGATCTACACGGTTACAAAGCTCTATCATTGTTTTCTCACAAAACAATACTTCTACCACTTACACAGAGACACGAAACTATAAAGAAAGAAAAGAATATTTTATTCGGAACGGTGACACACATGGAAAGTTTCTGTATTTTATGCAAACTAGTGGGTACAATGGCGGGCGACGCCGCGGCGCGAGGACGGGTAGTAGTAACGGCCATCTGCACCCCCGCCCTCGTAACTCTCCCTGAAATGCAACCAGCCTTGTGTGCTCGCCATTGTGTGCTTTACGTATGTCTACGTACACAAGTTGGCACTCGCTACGATACATGAATGTAAAATATCTCGATAATGCGAACTTTGAAGGTGAACGGTATTCCTTTGATGGATTACATGAGCTCGACGAGATATGAGGTACCTTTTGCGTTTCGGAGTTTGTATACCCACACCAATCGGCGCGGTTGACTTACCGTGATATTACATCTTTAATACGCTTTTCACATTTATTGTAGATAGGATTGGTTTTTATAAAAACTTATCGACGAACCAAAAGTTCAACGACTGCATATAAATTCGTCTGTTATTACGACATTCTCAAAACTCGTTGGTTTCATAAAAAACATTCATCAAACTAAAAATCGTCACGGATCCGGACGCTGAAATGGAAAGTCATCCGTGCCGACACAGCTACACTTTGCAGCCTGCTTTACAGAAGAGTGAATATTGCAAAAGAAGTACAAGTGTTACAATAATAAATAGCCCGTGGACATAATGAACTATTATTTAGATTCACGACATAACTATTAGACAGAGTATGTGAGCTCAAGAAATAAGTACTTACATACATATATATAAGTTTTATTCTTTTGTAAACTTCGTATAGGTAGGTACGTTAAATGCAAGAATTTTGTTTGTATATTTTGGTTAGTTGATCTGCATTGTGCACCAACTCACCTATTTTGACTCCAACTATCTTTCGACAATCCAAAAATAGTTCATTACGGAATTTAATTCTGTAGCACGACATAAAATTAGTATAAACGGGCTCGTGTCTGGAAGCACTATAAATGCAAATTAAGTTAAAAAGTTAATTAGTTCGTCCTATTCACGGAGAATCAGAATATATACATTTTCATGAAGCCTATGTGTACGTTTCTCGTAAAAGCGTACGTATTATCATCAATTAAAAGCTTTGCAGACGTCGAGGCAGACCCCGCAGACCTGTATAACGAGCGAGCGGGCGCTTCGGGTTTCTAATTGCCACCGTGCACCGCGCACCGCGTTACACCCACCATGTAACTGTACTCGATACTGCAGTAAAGCTTTATCGAAGTTTACTTTTTAAAGTATGCCTACTTTCCACAACCTTATTCGCCAAAATTTATGTCAACAGCGATACCTACCTTTTGTTATCTACATTTACGAGATGCTTACATTGACCACTTATGAAAATGCATTTGCGAGAACGAATAATTCAAAAAAAGGGTTTGTGTATAATTAAATATGTTTGTCACTCCATGAGATAATAAAAAAAACATTTATTCCAAATAAAAAAGGTATTGCAGTTCTGTTTCAGTAGAATTCAATGCAATGTTTAGGAAAAATTCGGATCACTTGCAATACATGGCTGAGAATTCCACACAGACCAACTCTACATACAAACTTATAAGACCATCCTTTTTTATGTTAGATTTAGGTTTACACTGAAATTAAATAAATAAATAACCGTGTCAGGAATCTTTCGTCGATACTGGATGCAGTCGTATGGGACTGTATGGTACCGCTTACCCATAATTATTGTTGAACTTTGTAAGTATAGAAAAGGACAATGTTTTCAACTAAACCTGAAGAAAATTATATTATTATTTATAAAAGAACTTTAAAATTTAACATGCATAACAAATTTCAATTCAAGTTAGTCAGCATTTTCCAAGGCATACTGCTTATTCATTAACACTTAAGAAGGGTCTGCGGCTAAAGCTGTCCATACAAGTATGCTCAAAACGCTTATATATTGTCGAAGTATTCAGACACTTTATGGGCGACAGAGTATCGAAACTAGTTGGCAGTAAGGCCCTTGTAATCTTTGCCCGCATAAGTCTTCTGCAAAACGATGTTTGAAGAGCTGCCGTTGTAGATTTAACAAAGGTATTTAATTTTCATTAGGCTCTGAATGCTTTGCTAACAAGAATTAGAGCATGTAACATACCTATCTATTTATAGATATTTTGTATTTCATATTTTTGTTTAAGGAAATGTTTTGGCCATTTTTCCATACAAACGTAGTCCCGTGTTACCGTACTTACCGTCCTGTATAATGCTTATAAAGCAAATTTTTTTTACAATAAGCTTTATATCTACGGGTATGACAGCCATGTCTGTATGTTTTCTTTTTTTTTCATATTGGAATTATCGTAGTAAGCAGGAATTTTTACAAACTAAAAAATTTTTCCAATTTCAACGTTATTGTGAGTTACCAAAAAAAAATGTACGCACATCTTTCCAATACCTAAACAGCTCTTTTCACAATTTTTGTCTGACTGTCTGTATCTCTGTGTGACCAGGAGCTATGAAAGTTGGTATTTAGGATTTACCTTTTCGGTTTCAAATAAACGTGTTTGGAAAAAAGATCCTCAAGGGGGGATATTGAATTAATTAATTTCATAGCTATTGGTGTTGCATTTTGATAGATGATATGGCATACACCTGTGCGTGTAGGACACAGTACAGTGGTCGCACGCTAAATAGTCATTGGTGTGAAACAGTACCTACCGATCGTAAAAAATAAAAACCTATAAATGCAATCGGTTAAGTAACGTAATAGATAAATAATAGTGAAAATTGATAAATCAAATATCTGCAGTCATTTTTTTGCAAAAAATGGCCATTTTATATTTTTTCATGTAGGTACAATTAAAAAGTCAATTTGTTACCAAGTAAGCGAAGTTCATTTCTGTAGTAGAAAAAGTGAATAAAAATAATTACGACTGCGGGATTTCCCGAAAATTAACTTTATAATTATAATAATAATGAAGATGAAAAGTCTTTTACGTAAACTTCTTTGACCTGATGATGCACTCTCATTCCTTAAATCCCTAATAACGCTAAAGTCTAAGGAGTTCTAAATTGGATAAATTGCTTATAAATTACTTAATGAACTTTAAGAGCTATGAAAACTGTAGTTCTCTTCTAAATAAATACATCTACCTTCCGCATATAGAAGGGAAACGAACCTCTTCGGGAAACGAAGGAAAGGCATACTGGCAGTCTTGCTCGCAGTAAGTCGAATAATTACGATCGTATGTACCTACTGTATAAATGCCCTGCAAGTTTTTGGCCGTATCAGTTCCGCTTCTACATTTTTGATCGAGATAATCAAGACAGTAACGTTCACGTACCGGCCTACATTCTTCAGTTTGAAAGAGAAAACATACCCATAACGAATACAGGGCATAATGATATCAACTGCCGGACCAATCACTTAGTAATTGATAGCTTCGGGTATAATATAAGTGGCCGCTTGTCCATACAATCCCACAATGTGTTGTCTAAATCATTTACCTAATTGGTCGGTATCCTCATAGACATACATAAGAACAGTTAAGTATTTATTTTCGTTACTGAATGCAAGTCATTTCAGACAGCATATCTTATTCGAGACAGCATACTCGTAATACCTATTCTGTGAGTTCGAGGTCGCAAATACTTGTTTTCTCTAACGGATCATCTTTTCAGTCGCACTGGCATATTCTAAAAGCATACGTGAGAGGTATTGGTCGCGTTTGCCAAGGAGCGGCTCACACGTAAACTCTATGTAGATCTCGCACATGACGTGATCAATTGCGGAATCCGTTTACAGCAATCCTTAGTTAATAGAATTTGTTATTCTGCTAGTGTAAACCAGCGACTATGCAAAATCCGTAGTTGGCACAAAAGCACTCTGCATTGATGATTTGCAAGCTCGTCCAATTAACAGTATATTTTGTTGAGAATATTGATTTGAAGCTGATAAAAATGTTTTTAAACCATGCGACATTAAGTTCTCCGAGATCTAAAGCAATAAAAGCTTGGCGTTTGAAATAGATGGCATATCAAATTGAAATTAATAGCTAAGTAATTATCGTGAAGTAGCAATAATATAATCTGACATGATTAGGAGATTATCTGAAGTGTAAGTGGTCTGGTCGCGGCGTCAGTCGGCGGTCGCATGCGGCTTGCCCGTAACGGTACTCGTGCTCCGCCGATTGGCCCTGCATCTTGTGGACCCGGTCGTCGCCTCTGCGATTCAATATATCTAATACTGTTATTAAATTTATGTGTGCGTCTCTCTATCCCGGTGTACTTTCTCTTGTATGCTATAATCATGCGCATCGATCACGCAGCGATACCATCGATGGTCTCTTTTATCCGCTTAACATATTTTAACACCCACATTAAGATATTAAAACCACCTCGTATCTCTTTTATGTGTGTACTTACATAGATACTGTATAATGCATTGACGAAGAAGCGTTCAAATGTCTTTGGAATTTTGTTTAAAAGCGTTTAATTAAATATAATGTACGTGGAAAGCTTGCGAAATGGCAGTAATGCGGCTTTGGATCCGCAAACCAGTAGGTACGGACGCGTTTCGATGCATGGAATTCCTCACGTAAGAGGCGGAAGCGGCGGAGAGTGCCTTGATCTTGCGTTTTATATGTCGGTATGTACAGCAAATACTCGAAAGTATAGGAGATATACGTCGCCAAGTAACTCCCAGTTGTGGTTACAATAGCACGTTCGACCCCATTCGCACGCTCATCCCATTCTCGGCTTATTGACTTATCGGTCGCCCTGTTTATGAGAGGGCACATTTTCACACGTAGATTGTGATTCGAATAAACTATGTAATGATATGTATGATATATATATATACAAAGTCAATGATACAGCAAAGTCCTGGTATGTGCCTCGCTTAAACAATTTCGCACTCGATTCTAAGTTGACTTTGCTTTGTTTGCATGAGATTAAAGTGTTTGCCTACTCGCTGCTGGCTCCGAGTGTATGACTCTGATATTTGTTTTCACAGACATCACATCTCTCATGGGTCTCTTTAGTGAAATATTGTATACTAAATTTGATTTTTAACAAGTTATATTAAAAATGTTATTTAATGCTATGTTTTCTTTAACTTGTTCAAAACATTTGAACTTGACACATAGGTAGATACTTATTCATGTTAATTATAGGTGTGCTGAAATCGAAATCTATGTAGAAGTGAGTGGCCATTTAATTGGATAAACATGATATTCGTTAGCAAAATACGTACATATCCAACTGACATAATTATTTGCAGCAAGAATTCGATCGATTGCAAGACGCGCAAAAACTTGGTCGTTCACATTCACTTCACGTCGAAATGTAGGACTAAAATGGCGGCACTGGACAGCTTTGTGCATTGAGATCGAATGATAGAATCCGTAAAACCTAACTAACGAGGCCACAAGAGCAAAGGTAGGCGCTCTGTGTATCACGAAAAGATTTAAATTGGTTAGATACTTGTTCGTATTTAAATATTAAAATTAACATATTATTTCAGTTTGATATTTTAAAGTAAATACACAAACATGATAATTTTAAATTCGGGAAGATTACTAATATTAATTTCGATACCTTAAAGAAGATAAAGGGAACAAAAGATTGGCTAGTTTTGCTGCGGAAAATTATATTATGTTTTGAGGACAAAGGATTTGTACTTCATCTGTATACTTAGCGATATGATGGAATTCTGTTAAGAACCTTACCTATGTTTGTTTTGCGAGCATTCACCTTTCTTTAGGAAAATATTTATGCAGATAAAAAGATACAGTTTGTAACCTAAAGGATCGGTCTAAATTTGCATACGAATTTTGTAGTGGGTTGAAATTATGGCTTATCAGTATCGGTTATTTTAGAGGTAGTCAAAAATGTTATGCATATCAAATTGCCTTATTATTCAAATTTCATTCAGATTTGTTTACTTAAATAACATTTAATTATTTTAATGTATTGAATTTGATCAAGAAGTAATATTTTAATTTTATTTTAGGCTCAAAACTGAGCACTTTTATAAAATAAGTTAAATATTTTACTTTACTCGTATAATAAGCGTTTTGTACTGTAATATTTTTTTATTTTATAGAAACACAAAACTATAGTACAGTTTATTGATATTATTATATGTATGTTGGTGTGTTAGCTGGTGTTTTTGTGGTGATACGACCGGCTATACCAGTCATGCTCAACCTGCGGCCCACAAGCCAAATGTGGCCTGCGAAACTTGATTAAGAGGTCTAATGACCTAAAAGGAAACAAATAGGTCCAAAAAGGACAACATTTTCAACCCATAATACATTTTAGTATTTTTTTAAATTATTAATAAAAACATGAACATAAAGAGAATACATTTTCTAAACTTTTTATGCTTTACATGCCCCATGCAGGAGACTGAAGTTTGACATAAAGTTTATATATAAACATATGGAGAAAAAAATCTATGTACAACTTTAATAGTATAAAATTGTAATAGTTGCATATCATTTCTTAATAGATGTCGCTACCGGTCACGGAAATTATGTTTTAAATACTTAAATTATGCTCTTAATTTACCCTTTTTAAGTAGATAATTTGATATCTGTGTTTGTAAATTAATAAAAAAACAGTTGTTATAAATTACAATCAAATTTCGCTTGTGTTCTTACTTATAAATGCCTATATTTAGGTACCTATCAATAAATGTTTTTTTTTTTCATTATGACTAATGTGGATGGTCCACATTACAGTCTAGCTGTCAAGCTGGGAGCTTGAAATAGCTATTCTAAATAAATGGCCCATAAAATTAAAAGGTTGAGTACGGCTGGACTATAGGCTATAATAATATGTACCCAACTACGAGTAAGAGTGCGCCCGCGACTCTTCTGCGAAGTGTCGCGTCACTAACGGTACAGAGAGCGACCGTCCCTCCAGCATCGATACTTTATTACCTCCTTGTTTATTTATAACGATCCCACGCAACTTTGTTAAACCGATTATTTACGATCGTCATATTAGTTTATTATATGCGCCAGACGCAGTATCATTAGCGATATACATTCGCAGTGAGGCGGCTAGCTTTAAATTATTTATAAATTAGACTATTTGCGATGTAAGTAGATATACAACGGGCATTGGAAAGTTGAAAGCTTCGTTCGTTGTGATAACGTAATAAATGTTTGAAACATATAATGAAGTATCTATATCAGTATATTGCCATATACTCGTATGGTATAATATATAATATGTATATGTATATTACATTATCAATATTATTATCTATACATATTATGAAAACAAATCCCTTTTTTCGCCTGTTGTCTGTCTGTCTGAAGGCGATTAATTGAAAAACGACTGAATAAATTTTCATGTAGTTTTCACTTAATAACATAGGTATGTATCTACTTATCTAACGTTTCGGCGGTCTGACATTTTATAATGCTTTTAAGAATAACTAAAAGGAAAACCTTTTTGACCTTGTAATCACTATTAATCCTACTCGTCTTGGTCGATCTGTCTTTTTAATGCTTTTTAATATTTTTATTGTTTAATAAAATCTATGTTAATGGTGTGCAATAAAGTTTTCTTATCATCCATCTATCTACACGTCTACCAATAGGTACTGTTTAATAAACAAAATATTAAGTACATGTGTTTGTAACTTTCGCACAAAAGCTTTATAAGCTCGTATACCTAGTCCAGTCCTGGCTTCTAGATGGCATTGATAGGACAACATTCCTTATTTAGAGCACTGCAAAGCTATATGAGAACATTATAAGGATATGAATGTACGGGTAGTCTACACAAAGATTCATATGCGTCCTTTTTATACGTGATCTATTAAAAGATCCGTTTAATTTTTCTTTTTTATCTTGCACAAAACTTCTTATTATTTTTAGCAGGGAATTAGGCGTTGTCACTAATATTTCTAAAAGTAGGTAAGGTACCTACTTGCATGTGTTTGAAAAATAAATTTAGATTTTAGAATTTATTTGTTGTGCACCCACCCAAGACATAGGGAATCCTAGTATGGGAATGTCGGTGTGTAAAGCGTTATTATTATTTTCAATTTTTATGTTTCCTGAAAAACGCAACTATTGAGTAAATTATTAGAAAACTATTAATCGCCATATCCAATAATGTTATGAAGGCCAATTAAAAGCGTTAACTCAGTTGCCTCGGATTGACCAATTTACTTCATTTCCTAAACAATGTTAAAGATTATTCCGAGATATAAATTAAAGAGATTATTGCGGTATAGTTATTGCCAAATTTGATTCAAATCGCCTTGACCTATTCAACAGCGCTATAATTAATATTATTATGGAAATTATAGTTCTTTAAATCAATTACATAATCATCGATATATAACAACTTCGCCATAATATAGATGTTTAAAAATTACTCGTAAATAAACTAATGTTAGGTATTTTACACCTACAGTACCAACCACAAACTAAGTACACGTTATGTTGTAGATATATTGCCTATCTATAAGTACGTTTAAGTTCACTGCAAATTATGAATGCATTCAGCTTAAACTGTTGATTTTGAACAAGCAGGAAACCATAAAACGATTTCTTCCTTTTACAAGTTGAGTTACATAAAGAGGTAGAAGGTATTGTATTGTAGGTATATTTCTTTTCTATGAAACAGTCTAATCAGACTTATCGATATTTTATTTTTTCATTCGTGTTTATAGTGAAATCGGAATGGGTAATTATAATTATATAATGTAATATAGTTATAAAAAAATGTATAGTCAAATAGTATTCTAAAAATAGGTGTACCTAAGTAAATGTAAGTACCTATATTAACTCTTAACTCTTAAAATGATTATATATACTTATACGTAAAATTATCGTAAAAACACACGAAACTTAATCCCACTTAAATGGCTTCAATTTCGATTTTATTTCGTTGGAGGCAACGCACTAACAAGTTGCTTTCACTTCAATTTACTGAGTGATCTACAAGAGTATCGATGTAACTGAATATTAGCGTGAAGGTTTTCCGGCGGGTGACGGGCCGCGCAGGCGCGGGGGGCATCACGACGCGGTTAACCTAGGTTAGGCCACGTTCCGACATTCTGACTTTCGCGATTCGATTTGCCTTTATCCTTATTGTTATGTGCATTACTTTATACAGACCTGTTATTGCACCTACCTGTAATACAGATTTTACCTATAATAAAGACAATAAAGTGTTCGAATCCGGAATGTTATTTTAAATATTTGCTGTGCCTTTTAATTAAAGACGCGAACAAATTTGTTAAACTTGTAGTTTGTATAACCAAAGAAACCCTGTACCCTATATGACAGTGACATCGCTACATTCAGGTACTGTTTTTACTATGTTGATTATTGGAGTTTTATAAATATTTAGGATATAAAAGTACCTACTGCCATAGTCATTAAGGGAAATTTTAATTTGCTATAGACCTTCGTCCGTCATGAAATGATATGAAATAATTTCATTCTAAGCCTTTTTAGTTTTGTATTATTTTAGATTAACAGATTAAAGCAGATAATTATTCGAATTTGAGATAGCTATAACATAACAAGTACCTACCTAAGTTAAAGTGACAATGTGCAAATATCATCCTAATTAACAGAACTAGACTTACCGCTGGCTGGCTTCGGAGGGCGCAGTAGGAACTAGACTGATTAATCGCGACAAGGCTTGAAATATTTATTTAAATTAACATGGAAAATTAAGAATAATAAAATTGGTGCAATCAATTTCTTTCTCTTTTAAAATTATGGTTAATATAGGTACTTAAAGAATTAATTTGTTACACTCATCTCAATTTCACAAAATTACATGATTAGAACTGCGATCTTGATATTATTATACTAGTATAAACTACAGATCATGGTATTTTGTACTAGTAATGTGTTGTTGTTCTTAAAATTACAATGCGACGTGACACGAAATCGCGGTTAACCTAGGTTAGCCTCGTTTCAACATTCTGGGTTTTGCGAGTCGGTCTGATCCTTATTATTATGTGCATTACATTATCCCTGTTGTGGTTAGCGTAAAAGCGGTTTTTGTATTTTCTTGAGCGACATGCCATTTATATTTTGGGGCGTTTAAGCACTCCATTAGTCTTGCTTTGCATCGGATTTGATTTTGTGCCTTACTTACGTATGCTTATTTCTAAAGCGCCCGTTTGTTATTAACATTTACGTAGCTGTTTACAACTGTTTATAACTGTTTAAACTTAAACAATGAAACTATGACCACTTCGATTTTGAAATTGAAACTTAGATTACTAATCATAAAATATAATTATATGTTGGGTTGTATTTGCGATATAAGTGAATTATTTAAATTGGGTAATAGGTAGGTATATTCTAACATAAATACCTATCAATGTAAACTTCAATTTTGCCCTAAATTAAGCAATTTATTAAATTATTAAAATAAGGCTGTATTCTGGCAATTCAAATGTGGCTTAGTATTCAGTCTTCGGAGTCCGCTGGTATTCTGAATCTAGTCGTTGGCAGTCACTCGCGGACCTTGACATTTCGATGACGATAGCAAATAGCTTGTTGTGCCCCCATTGGTCCCAGAATGCGGCATTAACCGTTTGCAATAAACAAGAAAACAATTTGCTGTAGCAATGAAATCAGACTTAATTTTATTGTGTTAATTAGCTATAAGAAACGTTTATGTACATAATTTTATTTCTATTATTATATAGGTAGTAAAAACGACAGTAGAAGAATCAAATCTTATACTTAAAATCATAGAGTTTACAAATTATATACGGAATAAAACCGTTTATTTAGTAAACAAATAATGGATATTTAGTAGGTAAAGTACAAAATATCCATTATTTTTCTTTGAAAGCGTAAATAATAACCACTTTTTATCATGTCAGTAAGCTTTGTAAAGTTTGTTTGTAGTATTTTAAAATCCGGGGTTGAAAATTTAACAAACTCGTTTTGTAATGACCAGTTTTGTATCTTTTTATAATCTTTCCTTTTTAAAATTATAAAACTAACAGTTTTACAGTTCCCATATAAATTAATTAAACAGTAGATATAAACTAGCCGGTCTTATTAGTACCTATCTAAACAGGAAATTGGTAATATAGAGAGCTATTTGTAACAGGTGTTCGTTTTTTTTAAAGACGCTTAAAATAATAACCATTTTTTCTACCAAATAAATAAAATAAATGTCTTTGCCAATAAACTATGTATGTATTTAATTTATTGGCGACGATAAAAGTCGAGGCTCCTTGACTTTTAAAGTTGTTCAACCAATTCGACGAAATTTACACTTAGCGTTATAAATCTTTTTTTTATGGGTATATCGGAAATAAGGTAATTGATTCGTATAATATGTTTAGGTATACACTTTTTACAAAATTCAAAAACATAGAAATCCAGTCGTTGGCTGTATATGTTTTTTTTTTATTACGAGTGCATTTAGAGGTTTTTTATTGCGTAAACAATAGAGTCAGAAGATGTTTGGAAGACACATCGGATATAATAGCAAAATTCTTATTAAGGACGTGCTGCCAGCACAATATTTGCCAGAGGCACGTGTGCTGTGCTTGTGTGTTTTATTTTTCGTAGTTATCGTACATATCTATTTTTATTATGTGGTTGGTAGGTATTGTATTTTTATTTAAGGCAGGTGATAGGATAGACAGCTGTGTAAAACATATATTTAAGTGACTTCTCGTCCTTCGCTGATTTACTCAGTTATTAACAAAAACGACTCGAGTCTGGAGTCTCAATGAGACCCTGTATCAAAAAATTGCGCGGGCCTTTTGTGGGATTGTGGTCATCAGTCCCTACCACTGATAGGGCGACAGTATCAAGGATATAACTAACCAGGGTATTTATCTATATGACAAATATAGAAATAAAAAATAAATAAAAGAGTGTTTTCTAGAGAGTACTTTTCACTACTATTTTATATTATTTTTGTGTATTTTAAGGAGATCTATGCATTCACTTCGTCGCGTCATGTGCAAATTTTGCATCTGACTATACCTATGTGGCGTCCTACGTTGTTTGCCTAAAAGCGCCCTCGACTCTGGAACCTGTTTTCTGCAACGTTTGTCGATCCTACGGCAGAGGTCACCAGCCAGCCCAATGCGACTATAGCACGCTGACCTTTAGAGCTGTGTCGGTGACTTTGGTTCTTCTTGTACATGATATACTTACTTTTTACTTACTTGGATGTACTAGCCCATTTTTCATATTATACGAGACACATACGTGCACAGATACCTACGAAATGCAGATACACGTGCTTAAATTCTTTAATATTACATAGTTAATTATTATAGAGTTCCATAAATATTAGATTGATATCATAGAATTGAGACTGCTTTTTTGAATTCGGTTAAAAATGGTTAATTAGGTAATAGATACAAAGAAGTAGGTAGGGGGTAGTGGGTACTTCAATAAAGGCGTAGGTTCCTAACAATAGAAGCCTCCTGCAAATGGCATTTTTTTCTTCTTTACAGTTTTTTTTATTAAAATATAAATTCTCCTGTAATAATAATGTACCTAATTCCTTTATCATTAATTAAATTTTAAATAAGCACACTCACAAGAGTTTGAGTAGGTACTTATTTATTATAAAAACGACAAAAAATTAAAATAATTCTCAATTCAATTGAAATTTTATCAGAAATCGAAATAAATCTTATAAATTTGTTGTTTACGTCTAAATACGAGTAAACAATGAAATGCACTTTATCGCCGTATGGCTTCTAATTATCGGCATTACACAAATTGGTCACTTTACGGTAATTGCGGTGCGCTTTAAAGCTCTTTAACTTAACCGTTGAATCCGTTGGAATGCCAAGGGAAACGTATTTTATTCAATTAAGTACTAGAAAAAGTTGTGCAGTTGAACTGGGTTAGTAAGTTTGCATGCGACCTTTTTTGTGGCCTTCTGCAGGGTACTAGACTTCTCACAGCCGGGGTAGGCCTGGAGCATACTCCACCACGTTGCTCCAGTGCAAATTGGTGAGATATAGTTGTAGCTCTGGTCAGATAAACTTACTGTCCACATAAAAAAAACTTAACTAACGGTAATGAGTAACGGGAATAGCAATCTAAATTCATCTAATAAAATTTAGTCCCATTGAGAACCGAACCTACTCCCAAACATCAGGAGGGTTTAATTAAATCATCAGAAAATAATAAAAATTACATTCACCTAATTTAATCGACTTTATTTTATTATTACAGGAAAAGATCCTCCGATACTGACAAACCCAAGCGAAAATCGTCTTTCGAGAGAATCTTCTGGGATGGTAAGTCTTAACATTTTACTGTACCTATCAGTAGCCCTATCACGAATAAAGAACTACGTTATGTAATCGAGTTACGTTCCTAATGTCACTTTATCCATACGATTTTTAGTTCCCGATACACCCGATACGGAGCGCTGTT
>DWAV01000280.1:0-22507 GCA_018231305.1 Noctuana lactifera
TAAAATCGGTAAAGCCGTTTCGGAGGAGTACGAAGACAAACATTGTGACACGAGAATTTTATATATAAGATTATGTTAGTGATGTAAACAAATTCATAAAGATTTTAAGTTTTTTGTATCTGTTAATGTGTTTTTTAGTTTAACACAAATAACGGTCGAATCTCGACTCATGGGCAAGGCCATGGGCATGAGGTGTACAATAATCATATAAAATTACATATAAACGTATGTTATTCTGTACCTACGGTTACTTACAGTATCGTCATCTGGAAATCCTATTGCATTTAAAGTTTCATCATGCGATGCTCCTTCCGAAGCTAAAGCCAGTTGGGCCAAGGGCGTTATGACGGAGAATGCTGATAGTGCAACACTTTTTCCTTTATTCTCCTTTACGACCTCCTAAAATATAAAATGTCATCTCATAAGTAACTTAATAATTTGAAATGGAAAAGGTTTTACGAAAACAATCTCTTAATTGCACACAACATAGATTAGGTAGGACACAAGTAGGTAAACAGAAAATCAACAAAACACAATACATGGTTCATACATTAGGTCTTTTAATATTTTTTATGGACAGACTAGCAATGAAGCAGGTCTAATATATTTAAATTGTGTACTGGCTGACCCGACATACGTCTTACTGTCCTAATATTACACGGTATTTAAAAAAAAATACTGAAAAAAACATTCCTCTACTATTCTTTAGTAGGTATGTCTTTTGGTTATTGAAGGTCAACGTTAACCTTCGCTCGTTGGCTTGCGTTTAACTGTTAAACGTACAGACTTTTAAATAATATATATAACATTTGTACGGAACTGTGAATTGATTTCGCTTTGATTGACCGTCTCTTCAAAGTCGGTTGAAATAATAATGACATTGATACATAACAAATACTTACCGAAAAAAAATTGCCCGTAAACTTATTGTTTCCATTATGAAGTATTTCGATGTTACTTAGACCTTCCGTCAGTTCAAGGAAAGCTATGGTCGATACTTAAACAAAGTCAAATATAATTATTAAAACAGTATGAACCGACAGTACTCGGCATAGAGAACATAAAAAATTATAATATTAATAATTAAAAAAATACACGCAGCAGGTAATTGAAACAAAAAAAAGACTAAAAAATACAAAACTTTTTAATTACATGTTTTATATAAAACACAACAGATAACAATATAAATATTATAATATTGCCTACATTAATGTCGAAATTAATTTAAAGTTCAAGGAAACTAATTCAATTGTGCAATGAAGAGGAAAATCCATACATTATTACGTAATCTTAAGTTAATATTTATTTATTCATTTCTATGTAAAGTCATATCCATAAGTGTGAAGTTTTAATAAAGGTTATCGAAAAAGACTTACGGAATAAAAATAGCAACTTCATTTTGTCTTGTTCTCCTCGGAAGATGATACAACACTGAGCGAGCATAATCCCAACAAGGATGTTTTAAATAATTTTTGTACAGTGTACACGATAATAATCATAACGAATCGACAGATTTAGTCGCGCAGGTCAATATTTATAGTGTTATGTATTATAATGAACATAATAATTAATGGTGTAGGTAGAGAATACGTGCGATACTTTAAATAATATTATTTGACTTGTGTACTTGTCTGTGGTCTGTAGGTAAACATAAAATTCTCGGTAATATAAAACCGTCAGTAGACAAAATTTAAACCAACTTCGAACTAAAAATAGGAAAACTTTTTATAAAAAAAATATTTAATAATATATTTACAATTATACACAAATTTCTAGTTAATAATATTTGTAAAGTTGATTAATTTATTAACCATTAGTTTATCATTTCTGTAAATGTTATTATGATACAATCTTATCATCTTAAAAACTTTAAATTAGGAGATTACCGAAACTGTGAAAACAATTAAGACGCGAGTCACGGACGATTATGTCTCCATTACGAGGCAATACCTGCTTGCTAATTTTGTTCTATAAAAAACCCGTGAGTGAGAATCACATGTACATTAAGTACCTATGGAATTTAGTTTGTCACTAAGCACCTAATGTTAAATAATGTTTAATGGTGTGACAAAGCATATTTTAAATAAACAGAGAATGAGTCCACTTACTAAATATAGTATTATTATGTTTGTGGCAGGTGGCTTGAGATCCATAATTAATTTATTGTTAGGTGTGTGTATGTATGTCTTCGTGTGTTATTATAATTTCTAAATTTTGCAAGGTGACAAAAATAAATCAATACCAATTTTTTTAACCTCCTACTATGGAAATTCATTTTTGCTTACCTCCGACATATTTAAATTAGTTTAGTCCTGTTTAACCTGTTTATAAACAATAGTGTCTAAAATATAGTATATTTGTGTAACAAAATTCTTTTAAATCTGTCTATGACCTGAACACACCTAATTTGTACAAAATTAACCACACAGGCACATGAATCTCCGAAGTTTGAACATTATACATTATACGCCTCAGTTACGGAGGCATAATCGAGATATGTAATTGAATTAGTTAATAGTGCATTAATTAGGTCATAAATCACATTACTATCCGGTTGCGAACTGTTCTGTTTCGTAATTGTAGTAATACAATATCAAATATAGGTAGGTACCTATTTGTGAACAAGAATTTATTTGGCTTTCTTAAGTATAAAATTGAGCTGTCACGAGACGACGTGCAGATGTGAAAATATATGTATTTTATTTCCAAAAAGTAATCTGATCTAACGTAGCCCATTCTAATTAGGTTTCGATAAGGTTAGGTTGTCTAATTAGGTAAGGATTAGAACATGTTAGTTGTTGAAAAACAATGTGTAAATTTATTTGTAAATGGTTTGAGGTACAGGTCACCAAACCAGTTTTATATTCTTAACTAACAGTTTTTACAATATTACGGTGTCTTATACAACATTAGGTAAGACCGAATTTTCTATTTAAACTATTTACAGTATTTATTTTCTAATCTCTGATGCTGAGAGTATGTAGATCCTTTTTTTTAGTACATTATATTATTACTAAAAAGGATCAATGTACGTTTTCACGTCACAAAATCGGAAAAGATGTAATATGTCATGTAACCATGTGCTTCCGTGACACGTCAGTTTCAGCGGAGATGTCTCCCGGAAACTGATGGACGCAATTCTAATTTCAAACATCAGTAGGCACATCCGGGCTCTATTTATTTAAGAAATGGAACAGGGAAGTTAATTTAAATGTAACATAAATAAGTGTTTAGATAATTATCAATTCATTTAATTCAAAAATTTTTAGCGTGCTAACAAAAAATACTGAACAGCATACCTAGAACTTATTACCAAATTAAGAAAAAATCTAAGTTATATGTATCTAAACGAGTTGGTAGGCACTAACAATGCAGTACAGCCTCCTACAGATGCTTTTATCAACATATGTATAATTCCATTGACATTTTAAGCGTGGCGTTAAATTTAGTCAGACAAAATAAAATTTGCATTGCAAAATAAAGCTACATAAAACATTCGCGTATTCGTATCTGGAATGAAAAAAGTTGATTTTTTAATCACAACTATTTCGAATTCGAAACTATTTTGTGAACTGCACTGCCAATTACATTGAAATAGTTTTAACGAGTGTGTTTGGTAAATTGAGACATTGGAATCCTACCAGCCAGCAGAAATTACTTTTCGGGGAAATTGAGCATAAAAAGAAGGCATATTTAGCCACTTTTACCCTATTTTTCAACATACATAGGTTTAGCTGCGCTTTTTTCATTGTACGTAACTATGTAGCTCCAAAAATAAAAAAAATATTTGACTAACATCAAAATCGGTACAGTAACTTTTGCTACCTAATTATATTTCTAGACTGCATTAATGTATTTAATATGAATGAACCGCTATTCCTAGAAAATACTGTAATATTGAATTGAAAACCTCCACTATGTAAGCAAAGTAAAAAATTAAATAAATGTTTACAGTGTGTATGTATATGTATATGTATGTGCGTGTGTGATTCGGACTCCAAGCGGAAAGACTAAGATTTCCGAAATCTGATGAATGCGTTTCCAATTTCAAACCTCAGTAGCTTTTTTATCTCCCTGTTTTCGGCGGTCGTTTTTTCCGAATGAGTGATCCGAACTTAATCGCACCGCATAAATAAAAATATTCTGCGGATAAATACAAAAAGTCTATGAGACTTAGATAGTTAATTGAAATTGAAGATAACATTTATGAAAATTTTTAATATCCAGAATAATGTATAATTAAGAACGGAATCACTCGCTTCGAACTGTCTGTCTTAAAACTTTTCATCTTCAGCTCACAATGATTGGCAAAGACATGCTCTTTAATTAACTGTAAACGCTTATTAATTGGGGTTCTGTTTTTTCGATTGACAGTGAAACTTCATAACAATGCTCGTTACATGTAAAATAGGAAGTGTGCTCGTCATGTTTTAGAAATTAAAATAACTTACGCAGTACAGTAATGTATGTAGAACTGTAGGTATAAAATAGTAAAGGTTTCACGTGCAATCGTAGCATAACACTGGTTTAAATGTAAATGTACACCTACAAGTATTTATTTTCCTTTTTATGGACTATTTGACCATAGTTATCTAAACACAATAGAACACATTTATAGATAATTTTATTTCTGCTCCGCAAGAAATCTAAAGTGGAAATTTAAGTTGCGGTCCAAAACTGAAGTCCGAAGTACATTGTGATACAAAATAGTAAAAAAAACTCACTCACTCTCATCATACTTTTTAGTCTTGTATTTTTACTTAAATTTTTATGTAAACATTTCCATAGAAATTATAAGGTTTTTGTAGGTAGTCCGCTTGTTATGTCTATAATAAAATCAGCACAATGATGGATATTTTACCAAGTGATCCTAATTCCTAGTCACACAATTGGCTTTCTAACACAATTCGAGCTCATTACTGCTCGTACATGTCGACAGCTAAATCTAGGTCACTGCTTGGATATTAAACCGCATACAAATCTAGTTGTCTAAATTTAGACACGAAAAGTTGGTTCAAAATGTAGGATTATTGAAGTAATTGATTTAGCAGGTATAGGTTATTGATATTTTAGTGTATCACACACTCCCACACCTCACAGTCCCACTGCTGCGCATGGGTCTCCACCAAAGAACCAAGACCGGAATAAATAATTTTACCATATTATTATACTCGTACCTATAAAACCATTACCTACTTACAGTAAGTAAAGAAGGTTTTTTGAATTCGAATAGAAGTGGCAAATGCAATATCGCAAAGAATTTTCTTTAAAATACTTATGTTTGGCATTTGAACGAAATAAGACCGAAATGTATTCGTGCTGTTTTTGGTATAGAAAATTTTAAAGAAAATGCGAACACTGAAATTGGATTAGTTTCTGTTGACTGAAACACGACTGATGACAGACTTCAGCCATTTAATTTCAGATTTCAGTGATTTAACGTGTCTAAAGTATTGGAACATTGAACAATAATTATGAAAGTACTCGTTTTATTTTATTATTTATTGGATTACTGAACTGACAACAAAAATAAATAATACTTAAAATGTAATATTTCGATTTCGAGAATCGCACCAGAGGGCCATAGTTCTTTTGACGCGGAACTGAAACTGCAAATGCAATATCTGAAAGCATTTTCTCCAGAATATATTTGACATTTGTCGGAAATACGACTCAAAGTGGGTACATTTTTACTTTGTTCATAGTTCAGCAAAATTTTGTAAGAATTTGAAAACGGACATTGCATTCGAATGTCTGGTGGAAATTAGGTTTGCTCGGATTTTTACTGTCATTAGTACAGGCACAGCTTGCTAAGAGCAGTGCCTGGATAGAATGTTCAATACAATTTGGCGTTTTTAGGTACCTATGTATCGTAGCGTCTCTTAGGAAATTAGACTTAAGCGAGTTTATTATAATAAAACTAATTATCAGAAGTATAATTTCATTCCCCTTCTGACGAAATTGCTGTAAAGTCTTTTTACGCACGTGTTAACAAAATAAAATGTTGTTATGTATTAGCGCCCATAGCACTTTACTACCCGATTTCAAATTTAATAATTAATTCTTTACTTCCTTAAATTTAATAAGACATTGTGGAAAAGTTTTTCGCCAACCTTTAGCGGCTTTAATCTTATTATTTGAACTTATAAGTTCTGAAGAGGTTATGAAATTTTTGTTTAACTTTGTCTAACTTCCATGTTTAGTAAATCTTTATGAATAAACTGTGTTGGAAATTCTGGTTGGAACTTACTTAAATATCAATAAAATTTGACTTAGAAACTAAGTTTATGTAACATTACAAAACATGTTAATACACGCCTACGGTAAAGGGCAAAACTTTGTAAATATCAACTCAAGTTGCGGTAGGTACTTGTTCGTATAATATTTAGTAGCAACGCACATACGACCTCAGTTTTTGTGCCATTTTGAGATTGGATGTGGGTATCCATGTATTCCAGTAACTTTATGGCGGAAAGCGTTAAAAACTATATACAATAATGTATTGTGTATAACATTAAACACTACTTAAATGAAATGAAAACTAGGGACTGAACTAACTCTGCTAGATTATTTCTATATCCCATATAAGACCCCTGCCCTTCATCATCTATGCGACTCAGTACCAGCTTAATCCATTTGATTCCGTCCAAAGGTGCGCAACCGTTGATGACCCAAAATTGACCGACAGACTCAGAACCACTTAGCCTGCGTAGAGACATATACTGGCTCTCCTTGTTCTAGCTACTATACTATTGACTGTCTTTTACGCTAATTAAATTGGATAAATGTCTACGATAATATCACAGAATTCAGTCACTCGATTTTGATTTCTCTCTAGACATGATTCTCGATACGCCGACGAACACGCGGGCTTAGGCTAGTATATATATTATATAGGTATATATAAATACTGTCATACGCAGCTGCGACATTTTATTGATATCACATTGAAACACTAATGAGGCATAAATCGTTACTAATTTCAATAGTGATTATTTTCATGGAACAAATAGTGTCTCTGCAATTCTGTAACAGACAGCGGTGACTAACGGGCACTCAGTTGGCTAAACGCGACCTCAAATAATACGGCGCTGTCAGTAGCAGGTGCTGAATTTGTCAAACACTGTATGAGTATCGTACACAGAAGGTCTTTTTATCGTAAATGAGTAGCAAACGAGTATAAAAGTTATTTGATGTTACTGCAACCTTAAATTCTTCTTAAAGAACTTCTATCCGAGGTCTTGTCGTGTGAAGCCGATGAGTTGTGACTCATGAAGACTGAGATGGTCGTCTCCGGCAAAGCAAGTGTTTCCGGCATCCTCACCTCCTCACCTCCTCAAATAAAACACAAGTACTTGACACAAGACTTACTTCGCGGCGGGTTATGGGGGCGGAGCCGCCACTGCAATGGTAACTTTTCGGGCTAACTGTATAAGTTCAACCACAGGTATAAACTACGAGTATAATAAAAAAAAAATGCTCCTGGCGTCATTTAATGAACATAAACTTGATGACTTGTATTAGAGTTTAGGTATGAAAGAAAAGTGTAGCTGTAATACTAGCGCAGCTGCTCTGTATTTTTTATTTTCTACTCTATTCTACGAGTTAATAGTCTATGACATCCAGACTTATATAATTTGTGTTGTGATGGACTAACAGGGATATGACGAGAACGCTGTCTGCTGTTTATGACTCTCCGTACTATAATGCTTTTGTTAATCTAAATAGTTTATTATCAAGTAACAAACTATATTACTATTATACTGTTTTGTTTGAGACGTCAAAAAATCATAATATTCAACTAGCTTTATACTAGTAGAATTGTTTTATATTATATTATTGTCGTTTCTGTTTAACCTTTTGCGTGTTTTTAATCTACTTAAACAAGCCACAACTTGTTTATATGGTTTTATTTTGTTACTGCGTTGTTATATTTTCAAAGCAATAAAGCTTCGCCCGGGCTATTGCATTAGGTTACAGCTAAGACTTATTGAGCTCCCGACTTAGCACTACCTTTGTTAGGATTTATAGAAGCCAGCTTTAAATCAGTCTTTCTTAATTTCCGAAGATAAATTACATTCCACGTAATCTACTTAGACAAAGCTTCAATAATCGAGTCAAGCCTTTGTGTAATTGAGGAACATAACAAATTAATTTTGGCATCTCTCAGCATACTCATACATGCCTTGTGATATTGGACCTAAAATATTTGGATAATAAGAAATCGAGCGTGCATGTAGCGTTCGTCCGGCCTTTTCCCCCGGTTGCCTAACAGAGGAAGCTCATAAAACGTTGAATATGAAAATTCCTTCACTTCCAAATAAAAAGCCGAGTTCATAAGCGATTACGTCATAACGGGTGAAAAATGACTTTTCCAATCCGGGCACCACTCTGAACTGTTACCGCCCCAGCACTCAAGATGAATTGTTCAAAATTGACGTCAAGATTAAGTGTATTAAAAGCAGTTTTTCAACTTTCCACATTATTAAACTATAAGTTTATAGTTCAAACTGCAATTACTGGGTCTTATCCATCCGTTCCGGGAGAGAGCGGGCAAAGTCTGGTTCATATTTTTTTCAATAGATTAATCCTACATTCCAATCTGGTAAAATTTACTACTAAAAATCTAATAGATATTTGTTATCGATATCGGTACAGTAACTAGAAACACGTCTAAAGATGTAGCAGGGAGCTGGTGAGAGGAACATAGTGAGATAACATTGAGTAAATACGCCTTAATAATTTTTGAACTGTTCGTTGCTGAGTAAGTTATTGTTGCCCTTAGTCGTGTTAAGTCGGCAAAGGAATCCTCATGGAACTAATACGAATATAATAGGAGAAATCCAATTAACATATAAAACTAATTAACTTTTTATGCGCTATTAACTCTTTTAGAAATATTAGTTGTAACAGAAAATTAAAACTAATTTTTCTTGATGTCATTCGACGTATTCTAATTTTTAATAAAAGCTTGTTTGTTTTTTAATTTTTTCTTTTATCTCGATAGGATACAGATTATAAAATAAATTTTTACAGTAGTTACAGTTAACAGTTTAGCTAGTTAATAATTTTATATGTTGTTAAGCTTGAAGAAGTATTTTTAAAAGTCCAGTAAATTTTATTTTTTCAAAGCTGAACATGCACTAGATTCAGGTAGGTAAGTGACTTTAAGGGTAACCGAATCGTTGCCAAATGTCCCGTGACGAGCCCGTCCGCATTCGGCCGCCATTACTGAAAGATTAATGACATCATCTTGTCTCCTACGGCGCACAATCACCGCCATTGTGAGGAATGTCCACTTTGGGACCGAGTGAATACGGCACGGATTCTGGACCGTGAATTAGAATACATTTTAAATCAGACATTTTAAGGGTTGTACTCGAAAGGCGACAAACGGAACCCTATTACTAGGACTTCGCTGTCCGTTTGTCTATCTGTCATAGCGGAAGTTGTCTCTCTAGCATATAGGTATAACGATAACAGAATAACTTGAAATTTTCAATTTTTTTAATTCTGAGTGTGTTTCTACTGTATCGCATAACGCTAATACCTACGTAAAACATTAATCTTTGTATGTACGAGTATAGGCATCACTGCTAAATTTGTAATCCGTTACTTTATAATCTAAGGGGCGAGGGAGCCTCTTACAACGACGAAAAATTGTAAACTTCCAAAAAAATATATTCTGAAAATCAAATTTAGAAATGTAATTTAATCTAGCGTAGTGTATTCTAATTAGGTTTTGCTAGGGTTAGAACATGTTAGTTTTTGAAAAATAATGTTTTAATGAGATATTTTCATAAATCTCTTTTTACTAAAAATGTGTTGTCAAAATTATTGTGGACATAGCATAATGTAAAAAAGATATAATAAGTTTAATATCATTAATTTTTAGACGCTCTCAAAAAAAAAACCATTACAATTTCCAAACTTTATCTACAAACTTTTAAGGCCGGCTTTCAAAACTGCTTTGCAATAATGCGCGCCAAGTTTTTCACTTTAAAAACATTTTTAACAACTGTTTTACTTTTGCATCTTCAATATTTTGACTTTTAACGGCTTGTTTATAATTGCCATTATGAGATTTTTAATTGAAGATATGCTACCGCGGCATACGTCGATAATTGACAAGCTTGCTAAATTAGGTAAAATACATTTAAAACATGGTGCAAAGGCTGCGTGCCAACTATTTTATCCGATGAAGGAGTATATATATGGGCGGAGTGTATGGGAGCAGCGATCACTTAAAATTGAATAGTTTTCTTGCTTTTCTTCTGTGAAATATACTCTCAAACGAGCATTCTGTAATAGATACCAGTACGTCTCCTTCCACGTAGTATCCTACATTCATTCGACCATACCTCCAAAGTTTTATTCAAAAAGGTTTATTTGTCTATATAAAAAAGACTTACAAATTAGTTGAACAGTAGCTACACGTGGTCGGAAGAGGAATTTAGAAAACCGGAAATAAGAAGTTAAAGGCGCCTTTATTGCGTTCAAATTGCGCCCGTCTTTGTGTCGCGGCGTTCCCATTATCTGTTGTTACAAGAGAAAATTTTTCTTTCATTATCTTCGCTCATTCTTCTCCGTCTGTAGCCCTCGCAATCTGTTTAATAATAAAATTCTGATACATAATATTTGATTTTTGTGAAAAGTGACAAAAACGATCTAGGGTTTGAACCGCTACTCGGAATGGTTTTAAGATGTTTTTAGCATTTTTATGCCTTAACTTTTGAGGTATGGATACCGTATATTAGGCATCAGCAATAGTAATGCATCTTTGTAGTATTTCATATGGGCAAACAGTTTATAGCTTAAATAAGAAATAATACTTACTTAGCTCCTATCAGAAGAGTTTAGATACCAAAAAGCTTAGGTAGGTACTCGTGTATGTGGTGAGCAGGCGGTAAGGCTAGTATAAGATGAGGGTATTTCATAAATAGGAACCTTATCTTCGAATAGTATCTACCTGACTTTTCAAGGTGGTCCATTTATTAAGGGTGGTATTTTTTCAGCGATGGTCCTTTATAATATGGATTTTAAGTGGTCCTCGTACTTTTAACATGAAATTTAATGTAAAGTTGGTTGAAATACGTTATTATGCCGAACTCGCTTCGCCGCCGCGCTTTCATTATGTGTTCTGAAAAGAGAATTCTTTCTTTAATTATCTTCGATTGTGACGATTTTTTAAGATCCAGATGTCGAGAAAAACTTTACTTCGAGAGGAATTTTAAGTATTTTTTCTTTTGTTAAAGATTAAATGCTGCTGTACTTAAAAAAATTATATTCTATGTAGAACAATGAACTTTGTAGGTGGACCCCCCATTGTACAGTTTGCCCAGGGAGCTACCACCACCGTCCTCACTTTCCCTCATGAAGCAAGCCTTGTGTCAAGTTTTGTGTTTCGTTGGGGAGGTTTGGAAGGTATTTGACGTTGGATGTGGGTGTCCATGGGTTACAATGACTACTAAACATGGTTACTGCTCATTAAAGATTAAAAAAATATATTGTATTGCTATATTATCGATTTCACGTCCCTTAGCGTACCTTACGTACGTAAAGTATGATCTATAATTGCATAGTTTCAGTGGTTAACGATACCACGTCTAATATCATAAGCTAACATAATATATTTCTAATGTTTCAACCCTTTTAAAGTGCGGGAAAATTCATACTGTCAATATAATATTTACGAGTATTGTAGTTTGTCCCGAGTTAAACGCTCATCTAATTCTACGTGCGTGATAATTCTGATAATAGAGTACTTACTTTTACCTAAATGAAGTGTTGAGCTAACACTACTTTAGTATAGACAAAATTTAAAATAAAATGTTTGCGATGCTTAGAAACCTATGAATTTAATTTACTTACATCATTACATTCATTTACTTACAATGTAGAGAAATTTAGCCGGAAGCAGGATGTTAAACGGAAATGTTATTGCCTAGACATTGCACTTTCAACATTGCAGTAGTGTCCCCTAACAATAAAATTGTAGGTTAAATTGTGTTCTGCTATATTCCTGTATTTGTTGAATTCAAGAGGTTAACAAGGATACTTAATCTAAATGCTAATATATCCATCAATCAAAAATTTAAAGGCAAATACTTGCTGTATTCACTGTCTGTAAGAAAATTTTCACTTCGAGACAATTTCAATCATATCACATTTTTCTTATTTCTCGAGAGTCTGTACAATATCTAAGCACGATATATTCACATACTCGTACCTACCTAGCATATCATACCGGCACCGTTTTATGAAAATTATCTTCCCCTATAAGAGCATGGACAGTAAATGTAAAATTGCAGAAGCGCAAAAGCAGGGAATTTATATTTAGCTGCTGAGTGTATCGTAGGTTCGTTAGTTAAGCAATCTTAGGAGCGGTTAGTACCTACATAATTCGGTGTTTGAACGATAACTTAAAATTTTAAGCACGCTTCCTTTCAATTATTTTCTTTTATTTACCTACGTTCCTATATCATTATATCATTTATAATCATGGTATACAATAAAATTAATTTGTACTACTTGTTCTAAAGTGAAGTAATACATCTTTAAAAAAACCTGCATACTAGAGAGTTATCCTTTAAGTTCTCGAAAGGCGCGTAAAGGCCATCAACGCGCACTTTACCGGCGTAGTGTACGTACTATTGCCTAAACCCTTCTCGTATTCTAAAGGAAATCCGGTCCACCAGAGACTTTCAGCATGACGAGAATGACACCATTTTTACATTGCAAAGTATGTGTAGAAATAGCACTACAGGTATGAAATACGCATTGTTTTATCTTAAAGTTTAGCTTACACTACTAACTCCAAGTAGCCCTGTTCTTACTTTGAATAAATAATATGCGTAAAGGCTCCAAACCAGGATAATATGTCATGTTACTCGCCTGGTCGTGTCATGCACGTTATTTTAAGATATGAGTGCTAAGTTTAAGTTATACTAAGTTGCTTTTTCGGTTTTTAGATATACCTATCTAATTTTTTAATAGTAGAAAGTAATAATATATTGATGAAAACGAAAACCTGTCTACCTAAACTAGTGTAGGTACTCCGTTTTAAGCATAAAAGGCATGAACATGTGAGATTTTGTTAAAGAGAAGTTAAAGTTTATATGGGAAACAAGTGCAGAATGCTAATATTTTTTATAATAGAGTTTAAAAATAAATTAAATGGTCAATTTTAATTTCCATGTTCTTAAAAAGCTCTATTAATTCACATAAATTTTTCTGTATCTAGGTACGCGTGGAGTGCGCTCCGTAAATTCTTGTGAATACGTAAATACGTAATACGAGCGCACGTGACTCAACCGACGAAATTTATAACTCTCGTGTGCAGAGTTTTAAACACATCAGCTTAATTAATTCCTTTTTGAAATCCTACTGCTCTTATTTTCACGTGAATAAGGAGATTTAATTCGCTTTGTACTTAGCTGAACTGTTGGCTTCGGGTCACAGTTGTTCGATACATGTACATTGTACCTCAATTATTTCCACTCTATGCTGAACAAATAGACAACCGATGCAACTATGCGTTAGTTTATGATTCGTTTGTATGATTTTGTTGTATTTTTGTAGAACAATTAAAGGTCCTATCAAAATATCAAAGATGAAAAGGAGAATGCTGAAAGGTATCAAATAAAAAAAAATAAAGAAATCTGATTGTTTTATCGTGTAAAATGTCAAATAAAAAGTAAGTATATTTTTAAAGATTCCAAGATTCCGGCATCTGTAATTCTGTAAGAATTCTGATTTTTGTAAAATGTATCTACATTTTATTCCTATTAGTTTATTAAGATGCCTACACACAATTATTACAAAAACTCTCAAATATAGAGTGTTCGGTATTCACCTTCCCCAACCGAAACTCAAGTTCTTGCCACAAGACTTGCTTAACGGCTTGTGCGAACCTTATAACTTTAACTCAACTTTATGATGTACCACCCACAGATGTAATTAAAAAGGCTGGTATTATGAAAAATAATGGTTTTCCTAATATTGCCATCATTAAAAGGACGATTCGACAAAATGCTTTAAGGGGCCGTTATGCAAATATTTTAATTCAATGTTTTTCTAGAGCGAAGGAAAATTATCGCCACCAAATAATAAAGTAATCGATTTACGAGATGTTTCCGAGAAATTTTATAAAAATGTTTTATTTAAAACTGTAGGAAGTTCCTTTTACATTCCGGGCACGTCCGCAGGCCTTGCTGGTGAAGATAAATAAGTTAGGGGGGCCGATATTTCACTTCGTACCAATATCGTAAAAAGCTAGAAAGTAGGTTATGTGGTAATAATAATTAAATTAGGTGCCCAATAATATTCGTTTAACAATGCATAGTAATATCCGCGCCCCTGGGCGTTCATAAATGTTTGAATAGGTATCGAATGTATAATTTTTTTAAATTATTGGCGTGAAAAAGTGTTTTAATTGTTATTTTTTTAACAAAAGTTGGATTTCTTTATATTTCAAATAAATTTAGGTTTGACATTTACGGGCCCAGAAGAGCTTAATGAGCACGTAAGAAACATCCCTTCATACCATTGGTTCACGTGTTTTCAAAAATGGTTTGAACGAATGGAAAATGGTTTGAAATATATTGCATTCTCCATTTTGAAAAAGCAAAAATATTACTTTACATATAAATTGTTTTATTTATGAGCCACGCAAAACTTTCACGTGTACCAACCCCACGTATTACTTTGCTTCCTTATTTAACCTTTACGGTTTCCTCTTCGAATTTTCTTTATGTTTGTTGGTGGTTCGTGTATCTGCTACGTTTTTAATGTAAGCGTATTTGTTATAGGACTATAATATCTACTTACAGCTAGTGTGACAATAATCTGCACTGGTCTCCTTTTAGGTACGTGCGTCATAGCCACCACTATTCCACCGAGCTGGACTATTGCGGGTTGGTGAATCTCAAATCCCGTTCAAGAGCTTTATAGGGAAATTTTAGGCAAGCGCATTTTATCACGATGTTTTCCTTCACTGAAGACAAAGTTATAATTAATTTATCGACTAAAACAGTTTGCTGCCACTGCTAGTTTTAGACAAAAGAGATGTAAATTTCGTCAGTTCAGTTGTTTAGAGTTTCAATTGTGCTGAATTTTACGTCAATTAAAACAAGCGGCATTCTTTTCTAACACTCGTCTTTAATAAAGCTGTCTTTGAATGCTCTGAAAACTGCTTTTAGGTCATAAAACTATAAATTAAATTTTACTGCGTTGAGCGGATCCACCTTCATGGCCATACCGTGGTTTGGTCTTTTTCTTCCAATAATTCTCGCTATTACAGGACTTTGTAGCGTAATGGAGAGAAATAAATGAACTTGGTTGGCAGAACGCAAATCATTGACTCTGGTTTGTGGTGTGCGACGTTGGTGTAAAGAAAATCCTTTCTCTTATATTGCTTGACCATGATAAAGTCATCTTTGAATGACTAAGATTCCACTACTTCTAGAAATAATTCAAGTCATAAAAGTCAATGGATTCCAATAAAAAACTGAACACTGTTGAATTTGTTATGATAGCATTATCACACATTGTAGCATATGAAAGATTATACCTGTTCTCTTTATTATAAAGAATTTACACTTTCCACGCGCGGTGATTTTTAAATTAAATTCCAAAGTGGAGTTAGCCTCATTAGGTACATAGCCTCATTAAGTAAAGTTTTAAAGCAATTTCCATGTAACTACTAATGGGTTAACAAGGTGAGTGAACCATGTCGGCTTTGAGTTTATCTTTTTATATCATTTACACAGGAAATAGATGAAAAGGTTTCGATATCGTTTTCTATTTTGCATTACAAGTCCTCACAATATGTCGTCATAATAATATGAATATACTTATTAAATGAAGAAATGTTTTACCGTCATGGTATGTTAGTTCTTTATTATAAACGAATTACAATGGGCGGGCTTACTTAATACACACCTAGTGGCATTTTCTACCAGCAATATTGATTTTGTGCGTCTCATAAAAGTTATTTTTTTTAAAATCAATAGCCAATTGTTGATTTGTTGGACATAATAAAATCCTAATCGATTGGTTTGCAGTTTACTTAGTTTGTGTTAAACAAGAAACGAATGAAATGTTTGTACATTGTTATTTATGTCTGACCCAAATCAGAAACAGAATAGCCAGCCATAAAAATGATGTAACATCGTAAAAAAGCCGAAAGATACCATCATTAATACAAACTTTGTATTTCGATGATTTGTATCTGAAGCTTTGTTGTTTTGTAATTTTTACGGTCGGGGATGGTTCCCCTCGCGTGGCTACCTTGCGTAATCGTATTTTATATCAACAATGGCCCTTATCTGTATAAACGTATTTGAAATTCATGGGTCCGCTTGGTTGAAAAATTGTCTCGGTTTTTTATGTTAAACCACTTACTACGTTAATAAAAGCCAGCCGTGCCTAATATTCAAAGGATCACGTAAGCTTGCTCTTCGTTAGAAGGTTACACAAAAAGCTGAAACACTTTTTGCGTGCCTTTCAGAGTTGTGTAGGTATCACAATATCACACGGTGGCCTTGAGTCTTTGAAATGAGAAAGGTTGTGTGGAAAATATACAAAATAAGCTTTTAATGTGTCGATATAGACCTTAAAACATACAGAATACGTGTACACTTATATGTTAAGCATATATTTATTATTTGCAACAACAATTATGTAGGTTTTCAGTAAATTATAAAATAACAATATTTTAGACTATATTAAATTAACTAATTTCTTCTAATTTAAAACATATTAATAGAATAAAATAGATGAACATTACCTAATGGTAAACCATACTAAATAACAAGAAACTATGTAGGTAAAAAGTGAACTTAATGCTTAATTTCTTTACAAATCTACGTTTAACATTATCGTAACAAGAAAGTCGCGTTGCAACTCTAGTTGCAACATTTGTAAAATTTAAATAATGTCATTGAATTTGGTAAAAAATAATTTAATTAGGATGTTTTAATGACTGACCGAGTTGCAATAGATTGACCTATTAAAATAATTCTACATGTCTTACCAAAACAACTTGATAAACGTACACGACTACTTAATTGTTTCGACAATCTTCGTGTAATCCCTAACTTAGTTTAAACTTAGCAGTAAATCTTTTGGCTGTCTCATCGTGATATCAAGACTGTAACGGCGGATCAAGGAGAGAATTTGCCTGTGTTCAGCTCTAGACTATCTTGGGATTTTAGTGTCAATAGGTCCTTTCATCAAAACATGTTTGAAGGAGTATGGACTTAACATTAAACTAGATTATATTTAGGATATTATTCCTCTGCTTTTTTTCTGTGAATCCAATGAATTCCCACGGCATTTCAGCTCTATTATTTTTCTATTCTCGGTATATGTCTCTGTAGTATGTATGAGTGTATGTTTTGCTAAAAAGGAATAACTAAGAGCTACGCTATCCCTTGGATGTCGTAACAGACAACTATGAAGGGTTTTTAGGGTAGCGATCGGATAAAGTGGACGCTCGACGCGTTCAGCCAATACCATCGAGAAGGAGGTCGGTGTGTATGATCATACGCTATCGTATACATGGGAAGTAGCATTGATGAGCATGGCTCGGCATGAGGTGGGCATTGCGCAGCATGCCCAGATCATGAAGATGATGACAGAGTCGATAGCTGGTGATACTTAGGGCTCTCTCGATGATGGCTCAAGGAGAGATGTGGCAGTATCTGTCTCTCAACGATCGGGACCACCATGACCTGCTTGCTTTACCACTACGAGGTAGCTTTTCAATAGAGCTGCAATGGAATCCTAAGCTGAAGTATAAATATCTAGCATACTAATGGTTTCATCCGAGCAGATGTCCATCTTACGATAATACCGGGACAACAAGTAGCACAGTATCTTCAACAAGAAGAATTCTACCGATCACATATTAATCCAGTTCCGTTTACTTAACTGCAAGCAGTCAGAGTCGCGTTGAGTTAATTAAGCTGAGAATTGTTTGTGATATTTCAGCGCCTTGGGGCTTTAACGCTTCACGTGTACAGTGCTTTTAATCTCGGTGAGGTCTGAGGGGTATCTGGATGTGTGCCAGTAGCATCATGTTGTACAGCCATACATTACCAGGGGTTGACTGCCGCTCTTGCCGCAGTATCGCTTTTGCCATGTCCGAAGGCTAGGGTAAAACAATTTTACTAAACTATTTCAAAGTAGTGTTGGGCTTATAACATTGGATGTATTTATTCTTATGTTTTTGCAGTTAAATAATGAGAGGAGATGTGACAGTGTAAATCGAAGCGCATTTCCATATATTTCACAGAATATGTAAAGTGGATTTTTAGGCTACTTACATATTCACTTTACATTATTCTAAGTTGTTTATTTAAAGGTGTTTATGCTATATCTATTATACCGGCTTAAAGAAGTTATACTTTTCACGGAAACTTTCTATCGGTGCTAAAATGTTTCCAAAACAACCTAGAAATTACACAGCCACCTCGGTTTTCCAAATAAACTTCTCCCGAGAGTCTCATGATACTAATTATTCAGTTTCATTCAAGTTATTAATATTTTGTTTTAAACTTAGCATAAATGTGTTGTACTCGTAATATTTTCCAGTGTCTATAATAGGTACCACTACGGCTGATTACAATATTATTCTTCTACCACTTTTGAGAATATATTTCTCATAAAGCAGAATCATCGACAGAGTTTAAGTACAAGTCAAGAGGATCTTTTCAAATAGACTGCTTATCAAAGTATGTAGATGTTGAGACAATGTTTTATTTTACCATACGTACAGACATGATCCATTCCATGATCTGTTAGCACCAAAGTTATATAAAAACAGAATTTTAATTTTAATTTTCTGAAATGTGAAATGTTTGTCGATGTATTCCAATAACAGTTTAATCCGCATTGCACGTGTAAAAATAAAATTGTATCCCGAAATAGTGACATTGATATTTCGAGGTGCTTTTCCAGTTTTTAATCGGTGGTTCAAATTACTCATTTATCAAGTATTAACAGTTAATTTACACGCCTTTGGATGTTGAACTTGTTTTAATATTCATTATTTGTTAACTTACCAAAGAGGATTACCTACTTACTAGGTTACTTTTCCAGAATGGTTATATATCTATAAAATAATACCGCCTATATGAAGATTTAATATGCTTGGTTACAAAATGGCCAGATTTTTTGAATGATCTCAATAAATATTTAAATACCCTACAAGGCCCGTTTCTTTGGAATTGCGTTGCCATTTATTTTTTACTAATGCTCAAAACAAAAGTAGCTGTATTATTAACTTGAAAGCAGCTAACATATTCGCGTCATGAGAGCAGTATTATTTAAGAAATTAAGACGACGGGGAAATAACAACTCTTAGCGCTTGGAAATATTTGGCACTGAGGAAAATTTAGCGTAGAAATTTCAAAGATTTACGAACGAAGCCTCGAAATCTGCGACTCGCTTGTGCCGTTTTGTAAGGAAAATACTGTATTTCATATACCTAAGATACAAGGACATTGCATTCCCAAAATTTCTAATAGGAGGTAAAAGTAAAGAACAGAGATCTATAAACACAGATAGGCTAATATTTCACTTAATTTTGTTGGACGAAATCTCAGTAAGGTGTTATTAAATAAAAATATTCATACGCACGTAATTTTTAAAATAATATCTAATAATTATAATGTATTTATTATCAATAGCAAAGTTGATTCTCTAGCATTGGCTATGATTCGTATTAACGGCTCAATTTACTTCCGTCCTTTAAAACCACATCGTCTCAGTATCGTATCCTACGGGCAAGATCTAAGTAAAGCAATACGCTTAGTGGAAGCTTCGTCTGACCGCCGCTAATCTATGGCAATGCAACTTGCCGCTGCTGGCACAAATCCAGATGCCAACGTCACTGAGATTAAAAGCATGACGTAATGAGAGCGTAATACGGAAAGCATTCCTCGAACATCTAATAAACAAAAGGTACCATATTGAATATGCACGAAATCCACCTTAAAGATAAGCCGAATATATCGTGAATCGTGAGATAACCGGAGTCCCTTGCCTCAAAACACCGTTTTGATGTCACGATATGAGAGCCAAAAGATTAACTGCAAAGCTTAAGCTAAGTACAGGATTACGTGGGAAATGTAGTAGCACTGCGACAATTTTATGTAGCTGAAGAAAATGGTTTTATGGCCGAGAGCATTGTACTTTACAAGGCAAGTCTGTACTTTGTGGTTCTCAACTTTTTGTCTGATGCTTTAGCATCAGACAAAAAGTACATTTTAATGTTGCTTTTAATTAGGAATGCTCATAATTCACGCAGATTATAATTTGCGAAAATAAAGCGGAGTATTTACGTACCTAAAGTTTGAATGCGTTTAGAGAATACAGCGCAACATTTTTCTTTTCATTCTTGTTTTGAGGTGTAATTGCGTGATAATGACCGGAAATTTAAGTACAAATAACCACATCGTGAATTCCGTGATGTCAGAAGTGGAATGTCATCATCATCATCATCTACTTACAGTCCCGCTGCAGGAAATGGGTCTCCTCTCAAATATTAGAAAGATTTATGGCATAGTCCACCACGCTGGATAATTGCAGGTTCGTGGACTTAACATGGCTCAAGAATTTTACGGAGAACTCTCGGAGTTACGGAGGTTTTGTCACCATGTTTCCCTTCGCCGAAGAGCAAATGATGATTACTCTTAACTTTCTTAAATAAATAAACAATTTATAAGTGATGACTAAATTTTGATTTTCTGGTGGGTTTGAATCCGGACCCACCATAACTAAGGTCTGCAATTCATTTTGCTACAATTATTTTTAGTTTTAATGTCTGGCATGGTTACCATCTACGCAGCTTTCAAACAAATAGACTAATAGGTAACGTAATGCTATAATCAAATGGTTGTTTCGTGTCTAAAACAATATGTTTGTACACAAAACAAAGTAAGCCGAAAATCTACCGCTATATTACTTTAAGGCCACTTAGGAAGTAATGGAACTTACGTACATATGGTTACTTTACGTAACATTAGCGCACATTAAAGCGCTGACGTGTTTGTGCATGATGAAGGTAATTTTATGTTTGTTGTTGTAAGGTTGATGCATGGTTTTTCTTATGTTTATTGATCGTGGAGTTTTTAATAAACTGCACGCTTACAAAACTTTTTAAAAGGTCTTCTATGCGGATACTACGTGTTGTCACGTTAAATATGTATGTTTAGTTGATGCATACGTCATACAAAGAACACAGCCTCCAAGTTTCAGGTCTCTACGATCAGTAGTTTAGCCTGTGCGTTGATCCATCAGTCGTATAGATGAATATTTTCAAACAAACAAAATGGCTTCTTTATTACGGCATTTCTAATAACGAAGGCGTGTTCATAATAAGCATAATTTGAAGAAAATTTTGACGGCTTACACGTATTGTAACAAATAGGGCCAATTCCACGTTTCCAAAATAAATATGTTTTGAACGTATTATTAATAGTAGGTAGCGACTTTTGTGTGGTCACGCGAACGGAACTAAGGTAATGTAAGGTTTACACTCTCGCTGAGTAAGACAATCAGATTATGAATTTATAATGTGTACGCTAGTCTCGTCTCACAAAGGTTTTGAGTCGGGTTTGTTGACGCAACGCTTCGGGCTGTGTACTTTCTGGTGTCAGTGTTGATGTTTGCGAAAAGCAAAGGACTTTTGAGAGAACTATAAAACATTTTACAGCTGGAGTATACATTTATATGGAGTTACTAGCTTATGCCCGCGACATCGTTCGCGCGTACTGGGAAAAACCTGGATAAAGAAAAAAAAATGGGAGAACAAAGCAGTCTACGTTCATCCCAAGGCCCTCTATATGAAATTTCATCGCTATCGGTTTAGCGGTTTGGTCGTCACAGACAGACAGAGTTACTTTCGCAATTATAATATTTGTATGGATGGATACATTTTTAAGCCTTACGTTAAATATCAAAATGTAGCTTTCATATTGGCCTTTTCAGAAAGGGTTGTCGCGAGTTGTGATTGATATGCTGCTCGCTCGTCCGGTGCCAGTGTAGACGATTTATCTTGTGAAATTTTTATACTGTATCCTCAACAATGTACATACCTACACCATAACGTGTGAAACATGTGAAATAATATGTTATATCATCAACCCATCAGAGCTCCTTTGCTAGGCAAGGAGACCCTCTAAAATATGAGTGTTTTGGGCCATAGTGCCACCACGCTGGCCAAGTGCGGGTTGGTTCACATGCCTTTTGAGAACTTTAAGGAAAACGCAGGTAATACAGGTATGCTGCTTTGGCCATGATGTTTTCCTTCCAGCAACCATAGCATTTCGTTTAATAAGAAAATTAATTTATAAAACACATAATATTAAAAGGTTCCATCCATCCATCCATCCATCAGCCTTTGGAGGTCCACTGCTGGACAGAGGCCTCCCCTAAGTGGCGCCACTCCGTCCGGTCCTGTGCCCTGTGGATCCAGCGGTTTCCCGCTATCTTCCTCAGG